>VMKM01001809.1:0-109679 GCA_008360985.2 Macquaria ambigua | reverse complement strand
TGAAGGATGGGTGGGAAGAAAACCAAATAAAAAGAGGTGTGGTGTCAGACTGCAGCAGGAAAGAGACAGAGAAAGACAGAGACAAGGATAGAGAGAGACAGGGAGAGGGAGAGAGGTTGATGGCCAAATATAGGGAAGGTGGGGGGGGGGCAAGGGAAGGGAAGGTATGGCACCAGGGTGTTAATGCAGGAGATGAGAGGCTGAATTGAACGCTGGCTGCTGACAGAGAACGTCTGTCCACATCTATTATAACACCTTTCCCTTTCTGAGGCAGAGCCGAGGTGCCCGGTTGTGTTCATTATTCCTCTCTTTCTCTCTGTCACTCTCTCTCTCTCCCAGGCTATCTTCCATCCACAACTTCAGCACCAGCCTCTACCTCTAACTGGCAATTTGATTAAGCCTGGGAGATAAGGTCGCACAGGAGAGGAGAGCAGAGCGAGGGGGAGAACGCTAGACAGAGCTAGATCCATTCTGGTGTAATCACAGCATTGATCTCCTAAGCATGTGGCCAGTGTAGATTATGGGACCGAGTTAGGTCCATCATGGGCTTTGGAGTCCAAGATAAGTGTGTGTATTTATATATATATATATATATATATATATATATATATATATGTGCGTGTGTGTGTGTGTGTGTGTGCCTGCCTGTGTGTATACATTTGAATCCAGTGCAGTTAATCATGCATGCATATCCTGCGTGGTGCATATGTGTCCATCCTATTTGTATGTATGCATCTCTTAGGTGTGTGTATGTGTTTGTGTGCGCTTCATGGAACAAGCATATCCTATTTGAGTGTGTATCACTAGACCTAAGTTGAATTAATGTGTCCCTACCCCCCATTCCAATTTCCATCAGAGGTCTCTTGACCCTCCCACTCTGCAGACACATAATGGTCCATTTGGGGTTTAGCAGCAGGCATTACCAGGGAGCATGGAGACAGTGAGCTAGACTGTATTTCCATAAGACTAGGACACAGAGGCCCTTCTATACATATATTACCCCCTTTGTGTCTGAGAGGTCTCATGTGGGGCTTGTCTACTACACCAATGCATGTGCAGAGGCAAGCGTACACACACACACACACACACACACACACACGCACACACACACACACACACAAAGACACACAAGACAGGATTCATATGCAGCCTGATGTGAAAACACACATACGTATACCGTACACACAAGCACTCCTATAGCAATGTTATCACAAAGCACATATATGCACACACATGAATGCAGACATGCACACACAGATATGACAGTTATAATGGGACCTACACTGCAGCCTGACTGTGATTGACACTGATAAACTCTGAAGGGAGGCACCCCACCTTTGCTGTCACACTGTCGCTGTACAGTCGCTCACAAACATTTGCGGCCTCTAATGCATTTGCTTGACTTTGATGCATTCGAGATCTTTATGTTTTGCATTTTAACCAATTTTCTCTTGCAAACACACCTTGCAGAAAAACTTTCATCCATATGGATTCTTAGTGTGTTGCTCACTTTCCTAGTAGACCCTTTTCACAGCAGACATTTTGGCTTGTCGTAGCAGGCAAAGCACAGGTGTAATTGATAACATTAAAACCGACTGCATTCCATTTAGGTGAGCCAGTTCCAGGGTCCTGGTTTTGTGCATGCGGGCTCACTGGCATGTCTTTGAAGGAGAGTAATAATACATACATTACATAGGTGCAAGGCTATAAGAAAACTTTGTCATTGTTAACAAAATTTGTTCCAACTGTGCTTTTCCTCCTGTGACAAGTCAAAATGTCTGCCGTGAACAAAGGTCTATTGAAATCCATCGGTGCCACTAGTAGCAAGGTTTTTGGGGTGACCTGAGGGAAAAATGAAAAGACTCACTCCAAAACCCAACTCTGAATTCATTTTTAAAGAGAACAATGCTACCTAGTGTTCATTGTTCAGCATAGCTAGTTATAAGTGATTACATCGGCAACTTTAGGCTCTCATAAATGGATTCCAATTAGCAGCAATTACAATTATATTTCATCATAAGATTCATTTTAATGCCAAAAAATCTTTTGTAGTAAGAGGTGGAACTTCAGCTCGGTGAATCAACTATATCATTTTACCCCAGCAGATGAAAAAGAAAATCTGTTGAAGTATTTTTAAGGGAACAATTTCATTGAAATCAAAGGTTTCATTTGTAATAGGGAAAAAAAAATTCCATTTGACTTCAGTTGTATATCTTCAGTTTTATGGAGTCGCTCTAATAGACACAAATTGTCAGTAAGAGCTTAAATTGCCATCATCTATTAGGGCTGGACTGTTACCATCATATCATTTGATCATGAGTACGCAAGACCCTGAGAGCACCTTAATGAACACAGCTCTAGGCTTACTCACATCAAACACAATGTGAATCTCTGTCGTTCCCTAACACACACACACACACACACTATACACACACTGCACATCACACTCTCACTCTACAAATATCAGCAAACAGCTGACATTGCTCTCTGTTGACCCACTTCCGATGGTATCATCTTCAAAGAGAGGGGGGGAAATCTAATGGAAAGGAAGGAGAAAAGGGGCGAGACGGGATTAAATAGAAGAAAAGGAAGTAATTGACCAGTGTTTCTTTATCTGAGGGAGTGTGAGGCGCTGGTGCTGTGTAGGTAGGTATAGGTTGGGTTTGCCCAGAGGCAGAAACGCTCCCCGTTCATTTACAATTTACAGGCTGCTGCTGTTTGAAGCCAGCCACTCGTCTTCATTTGGGATTCACACACGCCTGCCCGTGGCAGATGGCTATTTCATCATCATCACACACATGCTCACGCGCACACCCACACATACACACTAATACAAAGTAGCTGGCATGCTGATGAAGTAAGGTGGCATCTGTGTGTGTGTGTGAGTGTGTTTATGTGCGTGTATGTGTGTGTGCTGGTGGTTTGGGGACTCCAAAGTATCATTATTTCAGCATAATTGGCTGACAGGAGCATTTGGAGTTAATTGGTTGGCTGACACTGTAAACCCTAGGGCCTATGGGTATTGTAGTACGGATAATGCAGACATTCTGCTTGGTCACACAGCCTGACTGAGACGATTATCTGAATGCTTGAACAAATTTATCAGTGGCTTGTTTCTCCTTTGTGAGTAAGTGAATTATAAGTTGTTTTGAGTTCTTTAGACTTTAGACCTTTAGTTTAGACCTTTGGTTCCATAGTCACAGTTTACAGTAAGAACTGCTGAATTTGAGTAAAAAAAAACAACAATAACATTTTTTTCTGATCTTTGCTGACAGAAGTGCCTGAAGGAATCCTTTATATTATTCTGTCTTTTCGTCTGTCAAATTCACTTAGAGAGGGAATCATCATGTCTGATTTATTGGGGTCAACTTAATTGTGTCAAGGCTTAAATCAGGGTTTCCCAACCTGGGGGTTTGAGGGGTCACCAGATACTTCTGTTCCACAAAATAATGTATACATTCTTTTTTTTCTTGTTAAATATGAGATGCTTCCACCTCTTCTGGTCTCTAAAAATACTTCTAATCAAACAATACCAGATAGGAAAATCATACTCTGGTTAAAATGCACATTACGCATGTCCACACATAGGCCCTATCCTGTGACGAGGGGGCCACAAGTGGACTCCACTTTCTTTTAAGGGGTCACAAGCCCAAACAGGTTGAGAAAAAACGGTTTAAATCAGATATATTTTGAACTAGTTAAGCAGTAGTTACAAGACAGTAGGTAAACTTCAAACAAATCTTTAAAAGCCTCATTTAATCCATGTAGACTTTAGCTGCTGAAGACAATTTTCAATGTGTACTTGCATTACAGTTACTCCTCCCCTTAGAGAATATATTTGGTAAATTTAAACTTTATTTTCTTAAATATTGAATGGTTTTGGCAGCCAGTTATTTGACAAATTACTGTAAAGTTTTGTACTGTGCCTTTTCAGTAGTATTTGTGCACTCCCTTGATGGAGGATTGATGTTTAATGTGAGATATCTATGATAGCGAGTGCAGTAGTTCTGGGTCAACAGCAGAGCAAATCTGCTCTCAGAAATCAAAGTAAAGAAAGTCTTGAATTGAACTGTGCCCCTGAGGCAAACTTGAACTCTGGCAGAGCAGTAGCTACTGTATGAGAGATGCTGCCACCTACAGCAGAAATGTACCAAGCCTGTGCCTGGTAATGAATTCAGCTCAACACAGAGCAGCAGAGAAAGAGCCTCTGGCAAATACGAACAGTGGTTCCCAAATCTGCTGCAATAAACCTCAATCATACGCTACTTAGGCTGACTGACAGTCAGTCAAAACAGAGGCGTGAGTCACCAGATTAAAAGGGGGAATAGAGTTGAAGAAGGTGAAATTGGTAGAGTCACTTATTTAGTGGGTCGTTCCACATAAAATCCTAACAATTGTAAAATTTCCCATCAGCTAACATTTGTCCTGCAGGATTATGGCACTCCACAGAAGAAGACGGGCTTCCTTGGTGGATAATTCAGTAGAGAAATATGAATGTGAGGACTTTAATTCAACAAAATAATTCTGCCGTCGGTGCAGTAATAAGCACATGCTTTTCTCTGAGTTTATTTAGGAGAAAGACTAACATTTCTGTGACTGGCCACCCAGAAGTTTGTTCTGTTCACACTCCGAGAAGTGTGTGTGTGTGTGTGTGTGTGTGTGTGTGTGTTTGTTTGTTTATGTGCCTTTGAGACAACGGCACTGACAGAAAGATAGACTGATGAGAGAAACAAAATGGACTTGTGATGGGTATTTGTGTGTGTGTGTGTGTGTGTGTGCGCGTCTGCATGATTGTGCCCAGTGCTAAGAAAGGCAGTAAATAAATCACCCGGCCCGAATGTGAGATATTACCTCGGGGCGAAACAAAAGGACAAAGCAGACACGGCGACCAGCAAAAGGTCAAGGGGAAGCAAGGAGGAGAGGCACTGGGAAAAGGTCGGCTGGCACCAGTAAAAATGAGTTGGATGTGAACAAAATAACGTGGTGGAGTCAGGAACAGCATGTTCTCTAACCTCAGTGGAAGGACTGGGAAAGGAGGGTTACTGATGCCTGATGAAAAGAATGAGCGAATTGATGAGGGCTCAGTGAGGGGCTGCAATAAAAGTGTGCAGCTGTCATGTGGTTTCCATGTATATGTGTGTAATCTTTTTTTTCCTTCGTTTTTTTGGTCCTCCTGAAAACCAGATTGAGCTTCAGCTTGTGTGTTTCTGCGTGTGTGAAAGAGAGAGTTTAAAAAACAACGAGAGCAACAGAGAAAAGGGTCTATTTTTGTATAAATATGAGTAACAGTGAGCAATAGATAGCCTAGATAGCCAGACATTGCCAACACAGATAACAATAACTCCCACAACAACGCACGTGTTGTGTTGCATAAATGATAATCCAATGGATACACACAGGGCTCTAATGACATTAAATCATAAACACCCCCTTAAATTAATCTATCACCTTCATGTTATTCCTAACACACACACACACAACGATTAAAGAGCTAACTCGGAACATGATTTACATCATTATGATTATGACTGTCATAATTACGAGCGCCGTTATCACTCTCATTATTAATAGCAATGACACTATTATTAGCCTGTCTGCTGGTGTGCTACTTAGTCTGCAAGCTAATTACTGTGTCTGACTGTCCAGGCATGGTGCCGGTCCACAGCTCCAAGGTCAGAAACCTTCTCCTCCTCTCGCCAAGGGGCTCTCACACTTACTTAATTCTGCCACTCATAATCTCTTTTAATCTCGTAAATGATAGTGAAAGGGCTAATTCTCTCTCGCGCAATTTATTAGTATGTGTTTGTGCTACAGAGACCCAGTAGTGCATTACTGTCATGGCTAATCCAATTAGTGTGGATGTATCTAGCCGGGCCTAAGGGAAAGAGGAGTGGAGGGACGGGGGGGCAGGTGAGGTAGGGGAGGCGTGCAGGAAGACGGTGCACCCTGCTGTGGGGAGAGCGCATTAGGGAGACTCCCTTCCTGCGCCCGGTGTCTTTTTATCACCGCTGTGATGGCCTGAAAATTGGTGTGTGATCTCAGGAGAGAGAGCGAAGATATGGAGCATCACTCTATCTCTCTCTCTCTGAATGTGTGTGTTTGTGTGTGTGTGTGTGTGTGTGTGTGTCTTATTGTTTACACAGCTGAGGCGGTGTGATGATGAGGTCCTTATGGGGCATTTCGTTTTGGTCATCATCCTCACCCGCATTGGGCGGTTTCTGTCATCACTGTAACAGTCAGAGGACTGATACTTGGCTGGGATGTGAAGCTGTTTTTCAGTGAACCAGGTCTGTTTGAGCATCATAAAAATGTAAAGACAAAAGAGACGACTTGCTAAGCTGCTTCTATTCTGCACAATGACTGTAACTTTCCTGTATTTATTAGGGCGTACAGCAAATGATTTCCAAGTCTTAAGAAAAAGCTTTAACGTTTTATAACAGGGAGATTAATTATTAATTAATAATTAATTAATTCTTATCCCACTGAATATAAGTCCCTGAAAATGTGTTTGCATTGGACAATTACCGATGCAATAGGCGTAAGGCTTTCTTTTTTTTAACTGTATTTTTTAAAAGGAGCTAATCTGTTTAAATTGAATTTCACATGGATTTGGTCACTAAACATCCAAATGTGGTTGTGTTTTCTGCTGCAAGAAGACACCAAGGTCCTCTTGCTGTGAGCACAACTCAGAAATTGCTTCCAGTGATAGAAAGTGAATGGAAAAAAATTAGAGGGAGCACAAATTGGCTGCTGATGAACTATAGAGTGTTTGTGCAGAACATGGTATTTTTTAAAATCTAATTTCCACCTGTAGTTTTGTATTGGTAAAATCAGATTAAAATCACATTTTGAAAAATAAAAACAGAAAAAAATTATGATCCCTGTATTTGCAGCACTATACAGTGAATACACACAGAAGGCTTTAAGACGCGATATCCATGATCATCAGTTTTTAAATGGAATGATCTTCATTAGTGAAAACAAAAAAAATGGCTCCCATGTGCATTATGATTTTCACTGAATCCTGCAGTGGTTGTATAAAACTGCTTCCACTGATTACTCACATAAACACAAAGTGTTTGCAGCACTTGTGACACCAATTATAACCGAAGCTTTAATTAAAGAAGGCAGGAATCATCCACAGGGGACAAAAACAACAGGCCGTCTGACAATAAATACCAAAATCATACGTCTCTCATTTCAGTAATTATCATGTGACACCACACTGACAAAATAGTGCAATATGCTGAGGCTTGTTGAAAATGGGTGTTGGTTAAATAATGTGGTTAAATAGTTATTGCACTTTAGACAGATCAAGATGAATTGAAAACAGCTTTTAGAAAGGTGTTGATAAGAAGATAAAAGTTCCCGCTTTACTGGGAGCAGAATTGCAGTAATTTACCTGCTGTTATTTCAAAACTTTATTCACTCCAGTTTTTATCCCCCCCCCCCCCCCACTCCTGAGTAGGTTTTACTCAGAACGACACATTGAAAAGGGTTTCAAAACACACCGTTCACACAAACACGCACACAGCTCATCAAAAGACATTACCACTCACTTGGCAACTATCCATTTGTCCTCGTTACTAGTATTCTTGTCTTCCATCTTCCATGTAAAGAAGGAGGGTAAACACAGCTCTTGAGACTGTGATGAGGCAGACAGAGTGATAAGTGATAGAAGAAGAGAATGCATTTAGTCAAGGATGTGGGATCCTTGTGAGCTCTTCACTGTCAGTGTCCAATTTTATTAATCAGTGCTATTGTCCTGGTCCCTTCACACACATCGGGACAAATCAGGACAGGATCTACCCTTTGTGTGTGTGTGTGTGTGTGTGTGAGTGTATAAGAGAGAGACTGTGTCTGTGCATGTAAAGGCTTGTGTGCATGTGTGTGTTTAATAATGCTCCAGCAACTTTTGAAACTGCAATTGTATTTTTTTAATTTAACAGTTCCTCACAACTATTGCAGAAATGACGAGACTGACATTTTCTGAATTTTCTGCAATTTTATGACAATGACGAATGTCAATACTCTCTTTACACTCTTTAAGCTCTCTGTGGGAAATATCTGGCTCTTTAGCTGCTAAATGCTGCACTATGTTCACCAGCTAGTCGCTAACTGTGTCTGTCTGCCATTTGGTGCTGAGCAGGTGGCGTGCAGTGGGTTTTCAGAGCTTTTTCACTGAAAACAGATGCCCGCTGTGGCCAAAAACGATGCTATGAGAGCAGTGAGAGTGAACCAAAACAGTAAAGTTGCGGACTGAACAGCTTAACAATGAGCTGAAACATGTTATAAAGCCTCAGTAAAGACGAGGGGAGCTACAGATTCAGGTAATAATTCTCTCTAGGTTCGTCACTACGAGCGTCACATGGTTTTCACGTTGTCATTTGATACATTGTCATTATAAAAATATCGATTATAGCAGCTTTAAGTTATAAGATGCACATTTTTCTATGATTTGGAAGCAGATTTATGGACTTTATCTGTAATAGACATCACAGATACCACCATCTGTGTAAAGTCGCGCAGATTCTAGGAATGTGTGTTTCATGTTTGTGTGTTCAGACTTGAATGAGTTATGACTCTGAGAAGAAGAGGTGCGAGGGGAGTGCCAAGCTCTTTTTTTTCTCCATAAGTAAGGCCTACGTCGCCTATACCACAAATGCAACTGAAAATCAATGAATGAATGAAGTGAAGTATCTAAAATATAAGAGCCCCCTCTCTGAACAGGAAAAAAAAAATGTCAAGCAAACGTCTGCTACGGCCAAAATGATCACAATGTACTTTAATTTAAGAACAGGTGTTACTGTTCTCAAGAGACTTCAATTTCAAAATGTAACTTTTCAGTATTCTCAGATTTAATTTAAAATTCTGACATTTTTCTCAGAATTCTTGGTGTAATCACCCTAATGACAGAGATAGTGTAGTCATACTGAGGAAATGTGAAAGAATGCAACACGCACTTTGGCTGTTTCCTTCCTCAGATGATAAAAGGCACAATGAAAGAGGGGTCAAGCTGTGTCTTGGCAGACAAGAGCTATTTTGAAAATCCATTAGTGACTCAATGCAGCATCATTATCGCCAGCTGCTTAAGCATACAATATCCTGGCTTTGACTTTTTTGTCTTCTTGGCATTTTCCTCTGTGGCGAGTCTCAAAATACCACATGAAATAGGAAAAGTCGAGAAAGAGAGGTTTCTTTAATGGAGAAAGCGGGGTGGGGGGTGGGGTGGGGTGGTATTTTAAAAGCCATTTTTATGCTTCTGCTAAAATGACATGAAGCCCTTCCATTAGCAATCATGTTCAGCTTTGTGGCAAGACATATTTTGGACCTTGTAGAGTATTATGCAGCACGGATACGTCTGTTTCTGGTGTGCTGTAATCAGAACCCCACAGAGGAAAATCAGATTTGACAAGTCTGAAATAGAGGGATACCAGGAGCTTGAGAATTCAGCAACAGACAGAATCAGACATTTACAGAGGCACACATCATACAGAATAAGTCATGCAGGTACACACACAAAAAAATGAGACACACACACAGACACACCACACACATTTAACACCCTTATCTAATATCAGATGTCTGTGATCCGGATCTTCGTCCTCCAGGAGACTCAGCCACAGCCAATGGTATTCTTGAGTTTAGCCTCTTTTGTGTATGTGTATGTCTGTCCTGTTTCCAGGTCTTCGTGGCAGAGAGAAGGTCGTGTGGCTCAGGACCTACTAGTGTCTGGTGGCACCTGGAAGGTGCTCGATGTCTTCCCGGATTCATGTTCCTCATGTTCACAATCTATTATAATATTGTCATTCTCTTCCTCCATAGTGTCATTTTACTATTCTTATGTGAGTCTACAACATCTCTTGTCTGATGTTACTTCCTTTTTTAGGAGTTTTTCCATATCCGGATTGATGGTCTGATGAAAGAGGTTGTTGTATACTGTACACATTGTAAAGCCCTGTGGTCAATTTGTGATTTGTGATTTTGCTGCAGGCTATATGCTATAAATAAAATTGAGTTGACTTGACTTAACTAATGTCACTAATCAGTAGGATAATAAACATCCATTCAACTAAATAGAAAGGTTATACAAAAACACATTTTTAGCATTTAGCATTTAGCACAGTAGACCTAACTACCACTAGCCTGTTAGAAATAACGCTTAAGCTGAAGCAGACAACATTAATGCATTTTCTGTGAATGTTTATTACCTACAAGGATATTACTAATGAATATAACAGCAGTAGAGCCTTATTTCCTTTTCTTTTCTTTCCCCACATGATTGTCCACCAAGAATGATATAATTAGTCAAATAAAAGTGACTTTGTTTATTAGCCATACAGGTATTTGACTTAAAGACTTAAAGCTGCATTCATTGTTTTTTGGCCACTTGGGGGCAGTGGAACAAGCTGTAAACAGAACATTGAGATATTATCACTGTATAAAATTGTTGTGGTGAACGTGTTAGCCAACTATTTACATGTCCAACAGACACAAAGCAAAATTAGCATTCATTTGGAGATTTTGTTTCTGGCCACCTAAGTCGACTATTGACTTTCCTTTTAGCCCTGTTTTGGTCTCCGCCAACTCCTGAGGGAGATATTTGGCTCTTTAGCTGCTAAATGTTCACCAGCTAGTTGCTAACTTTGTCTGTCATTTGGTGCTGGGCAGGTAGCATACAGTGGGTTTATTAGAGATTTTTTTAACTGAAAACAGCTGTCCTCTGCGGCTGGAAATGAGGTTGATTAGACAGCTGCGGGCCTGAAAGCAAAAATAATGATGCAAACTGGACTAAAAGCCTCCGTAGATCTGAGTGCAACTGCACAGCTGGCTGGGTTTATCATTACGAGTGACCACGTTCACATCACATCATTTGATCCTTTGTTAATATAAAAAAGAATGATAAGTGGACCTTTAAGTAAAGTCTACTTTTCTCTGCATGTTGCTAGACAATGTTTTTGTGCAGAAATTATTTTTTAGTAGAGGAAGTGGACTACTGGAACTACTACTACTTGTGCTGCACACACGCACACAGACACATCCACATGAAGTCATACATGACTGAGTCCGAGAAGGCGCAGAGCCAGGCTGTGGGGGTTTGAACTGGTGTTCTTGTATAATGGCTCATGCTGGAGCTATTTGTTCTATGTGAGTAGAGGCTTATTAAAGGTGCACCAGGCTCCCTCAGGATCAAGTGAGATTGGTGTTGCAAGGGGCTAACACAAAAACACAGAGGATACAGGCTTCTGATTCTCACATACAAAGGCACTATATCAAACACATATACACACACACGCAGACACACACCCTGTGGCATTTTCTAATCACACAGCCAGTATGTATTTCTGTGTAGTTGTCTCAAAGGAGTCTCCATGCTGGGCTTACAGTGTGAGCATGTGTCTTGATCATGTCTTGATCACAGCGGCGGGTTCTGTCACACAGAGGGATAGTTAGTGATCAAGAAGCTACAGGACAGGTCAGGTGAGTAGAAATAACTGAGAGAGAGGAGAAATGGAGAGACTGAGGTATATAGCAAAAAGAAGGGGGATAAAAGAAAAGAGAAAGAAGAAGAGAAGGAGAGAATAAAGCCTGAACAGAAACCGAGAGAAACCACCCGCCAGATCAGCAGAAATCTTGTTGTGGAAACAGACGAAAAGTGGAGGTGGTCAAGCAGGGCCACTTACCGGCTTCATATTCATTATCATTTAGCTCAGAGTGGATTAGAGAAGAATTACACAAACCATTTAAGAAAAAAGGATAAACAAGGGCACATATGCATTCACCCTGTGGACTGTCTGTCATTCACTCTCACACATGCAGACACTGATCAAACAACCCCAGACACGCCAAAAAACACGCACACATGCACCCAGACACAACCTCATTTCGCTGCCCTGTGACACAAAATGGGATTTCTGTGTTTGAGCAGAGGGGGTCCGATGGTTACAGAGGGCCACATCAAGAAGTGAGGGCTTTATAATCGCTGATGCCAGATTGGATGTCAGCTGCAGCATAAGTGACCATCTATCACCAGCGTGCAGCACGTGAAGAGGCCTCTTTATAGACGGCTAGACTTCAGACGGCACAGAAAAAGCCTCCTCCCACAAGCCCACTCCACTGCCCTGCAGGAGGGATTGCACACAGAGGCATTGTGCATTCACGCATACATGCACAAGGCAGATACACACACGATGTTCACCCATACGGCTGTAAACATTCATGCATATACAGTGGCAGAGAAGCATTTAGAAACACACACACACACACACACACACACACACACACACACTCATTTGCATTGCAACCCACACATGACTCCTTCTTCAGAAAACACATCACAGACAAAGCCTTGGGCCTCCTCTAAGCACTCACACACACACACACACACACACACACACACACTATATATTTTGGCTTTCTGCTTGTGCGTAGCAGCTCACTGTATTGCTCTTATTCACAGCAGCAGCAGTACTTCAAGTGGCCATCAATTTAGAGGAAGTTCAGGATGTGTGTATAACATTTCAGTGATAAGAAAAGTGAGTTTCACTTCAAAATGTACTTTTACTTGAGATGAAGGGGTGTTTTAGTGTTGATGGATGTGCATAAAAGTTCAAGAGAAGTGACAAAGAAATGCTTCTATAGAAAGGGAATCAGTGTTGGTTTCCATCTCTTGAATCCTTTGCTAAACCATGCATGTAATTTTCTCTACAGCCTCCATTTGTACATTGGTCCCTCTCTCTCTCTGTGTGATTATGTGCTAATGCATAGTCTCTGTCTGCAAGTGTCCACATGTACAATATATGTGTGTGCGTTGTCTAGCTGCGGCAGCAGCAGCAGTGGCAGATGCTAATCTGTGCTGAGAGTCATTATCTGTGTTTCCTGGGCCATTAGACTAATGCTAAGGGATAACACAGAGAAGTGGATGAGACCTGACGCTAACAGGGGCTAATCATCAGGACCACCTCTCACTGTGAGTTCAGCTATGACACTAAATATCCCTCGGAGGCAGGAACCTCAGGCACTTGCAATCAGATAATTACAGGAGCCTGGAGCATTTTATTAATAAAATCTCAATAAATTGTCTCAAATATTTGAACTAGCTGAGGTGCGTGTGATTTGATTTGACACTTGAATGGCCTCAGAAGTGCTAACATCCCTTTTGTCACTGTTATTAATTATTAATATTCTCAAATACTGATAATTTCATTGTAGAGTAGTTTTCTGGTCCAATATGCAGCCTTAGTGAGTGTGGGGTTTTATTGGATTTGGGAAATAAATCTTCAGGAATACTGAATCTTAGTGATGCACAAAGCCTGCTGAAAGGGATACAGGTGTATTTCTTACAGCTCACAGTCCCCCTAGCCCCCAAATTTCCCCTAGCAACAACCATCTCTGAATATTCCTGGCATGTGGTGTAGGAGCTTTCTCTTTGCCAGGCATTGGCACAGCATGACAGCTGTAATCTGCATATCACCTGATCTGACCAATGAATCGCTTCCTGTTTAATCATTCCATTTGACCTAGCAACCAAAAGCACCTGGCGAGCTTTTGACTGGCAAACAGTAAAACAGAATTCATCCACAGGACCTCAGAAGATCAAATGTTGAAGAAAGCGCTAACGAGGCAGGTTTCTGAGCCTTTTTTATACTTTATAATGAGCTGCTACCCAATGAGGGTGTCCCCACTGCTTCACATTGCACCGGGGCTATTGAACGCACCCTCACGGATTCATCAAGGCTACAACTCAATATTAAACAGTCACAGGTACGTATTTACCTGGGGTTAATTCACCGTCTTGCCCCCATGAGAAATAAACTAGATTGCATTGTAAAATAAAAAAAATATGGAGAGGGAGAGGAGACAGGAGGGGTGAGTGTGTATCAGGTAATTTACGACTGATTAAAAGAGTGCTCATGTGTACATGTGCAGTATATGTGTTTGTGGGTGTGTGTGTGTGTGTGTGTACGCCACCTCCTGCTTCAAACACAAATCTTTAAAAGTCGAGAAAACACCGCGTCCCTGTCTTATGTCATCCCTGTGTAGCTGAGCTCTGGCTGCATTTCAAAGCCAACCTGGCTGACTGAGGCCCGGCCACAGAGAAGGCGAAGGGAGGGCTGCATATGATTGAAGAGAGGCTGAAGAAATACAGTACACACAAATACATACATGCAGACGCACACACTTCCCTACTGGAGGAAGCAGTAGTAGGCTACAGCACAGGCCCGGCTACAAAGAGACCCCACTGAGGCTGAGCAGACAAACAGAGTACGTGGCCCTGGGCCGAGAGAGATGATTGAACTGACCGACTGACGAGGGAGAGAAACTTCAAACAACCTCCAGGATGAAAAGATAAAGGGAAAAGGAAAGAAGGATGAGGGGGAAGAGAGAGACGAGCAGGAGGCCACAGCTCCTGTTTAGCATATGAGCCCCTTCATTAGACCTTGCAGGACAGACAAGACTTATAAGTGGAAGAAAGGAAGGAGGAACTAGGAGAGGAGAAGAGAAGAGAGGAAAGGAGAGGAGAGGTAGGAGGGAGGGGTGGAGGAACGGAGAGGGCCCCTATTAGCAAGGTCCGTCACCTTTTGGCCTGCCTGCATCTCCTCATCTCCATAATAGGCTGACCCCCTGTGTTTCAGACTCATTAGAAAAGCAGACAGCAGGGTCAGGCAGACACACGCCTGTCACCTCTCTGCTCCCACCGGAGACCTCGATGAGACAGAGATAAAAGAAAGATGAATGGAGAGATGCTCTGAGAGAAAGAGAAGGATGGGATGGAAGGTTGGACCCCAGGTTTGATCAGGAGAAGAAAAGGGAAAGAGCTGAACTGCTTCTTTGGTGAAAAGACAGACAGGAGAGGGAACAGAAAGAGTGGCTGTGAGAAAATAAATCTGCCTAGAAACAGTAATTTGATAGGAGTAGGGAACGCGCAGAAACAATACTCTGCTGTGATTTGCCATTGTAAGCCAAGCATACAGTTTCAGTCAGTTAGTGCGTCTCTAAACACAACTCCATATAAAAAAAGAATCACTCATGCATCTGTCAACTGTGCACAAGGGCATAGTTTCCACTTCTAAATTCATGTTTTGTCTCCCATTTTTCCAGTTTGGGCCCTGATCAGACACAGCGCTTTTTGCGGGTTGCAAAACGCGAGGCACACCGTACTCCCTTTTTTGTTGAAGCCTAAAATTTAAAAAAAGAGCATTTTTAGGCAACCACCAAATCACTTGTCCTCATCACTTGGTACTCACAGATCTGTACCATTTATTTTGGCTAGCTAGAAGTAGTTAACTTTATAGACAGTTAGTTAGTTAGCTACCTAGTGAATAAAGATCTGCTTAAAAAATGGACAGGCAGAGGGCACTTGCTCTGGCTCTGATTGAGGGTAAGAGGCTGTTCCCAAATAGTATGGACACAGGGAAACTGAGATCTGTGTGGGTACATGAGACTCTCAGAAAGAGGAGAAATCACGGGGAGTACCACCAGCTGGTCCAGGTGCTTCGCCTGGATGATGGTCAGTTCAAGGCTTATTTTAGGATGAGCCAGGGACAGTTTAACAATCTGCTGTTTGGGTCTAGCATCACAAAAATCCTCGTTCAGATATAATTAATACTCCCCTAATGTTACAAAATAACAAATCTAATAATATTACCCTTGATATTGACAGCTTTGGTCAAAACATTATAGCTATATTCAATAATCGACTACTTACTGAGGTCTGTTGCAGACCTGGCCTGGGTTCTTTAGACACCCAGTAATTGCAATTGACAGCTCTTGTTTTGGGTCAAGTCATTTAGTACCAGGCATGTTGAACCTGTATTTGAGAGCTATCGAAGTACTTTTCTGGGTTAAAAAGAAGCTGAAGCTGACTAAATTATGTATAGACACACCCCACCCATCTAGCACTCAAGGTAGGCTGAAAATCAGAATTGCAATTATTAGTTTACCCATGCCTAGTGCTATGCATTGACGGACAGCCTCCAAATTCTGAAATAAAGTGTAGGCTCCGGCACTACCCATTCTAACTCCCTCTTACATTACAGATTTCTGGCCACTGGAGAATCATGCAAAATGATTGCATTTGGCTACAGGGTTGGATTCTCAACCATGGTGGGCATTGTGAAAGAGGTGTTGAGGCACTCTGGTCATGTCTGGTTGGAGAACACATTCCATTTCCTGAAACAGAGGAGTGGAGGGCCACTGCAGAGGACTTCCAGGAATTTGAAACAAAATTGTGTTGGAGCAATTGACGGGAAACATGTCAAGCCCCAGCAAATAGCGGCTCCCAGTTCCACAATTACTAATGCTCTTTATCCATTGTCCTACTGGCGGGTGATGGATGCCAGATATCACTTCAGGATGATTGTTATGGGAGCATATGGCAAAAGCAGTGATGGAGATATGCTGTCTTCATCAGTCTTCGGCCAAGCCCTCCGTCATGATGGCCTCGAGCTCCCATCCGATGCACCTCTTCCAGAAGCTGAAGGAGCCATGCCCTATGTTTTTGTGGTAGATGAAGCATTTCCCTTGCGGAGGAACATGATGAGGCCATTCCCTGGGCAAAGGATCCTCAACTACCGCCTGTCTCGAGCCCGGAGGATGGTGGAGTGTGCCTTCGGCATCCTGGCTTCACAGTGGCGACTGTACAGGAGAGTCCTTGGAGTGTCACCTGAAGTTGCTGAAGTCGTGGTGAAGGCGACATGCATCTTGCATAACTTAATCCACTGGCACTCTGCTGATGAAGAAGACCCCAGCAGCACAGCCTTGTGCACTGAGCCATCAGCTGGGATGCAGGGTATCACCCAGGTTGGCAGCAACAACGCATCCAGAGGAGCTGCCCTAAGCTGGTTGATTGTAGAATGCTAGAATTCAACATCAGAGATGAAGGGCAGTGCTCTTTGTTGTAAAGCTGCAAATACCAGTATCAGGTCTCTATCAGGAAAACAAACATTTAGATTTTTTTGGGTTATACTACCGTTATTATGAAGCACGATAACCAATTTCACCATAGTATGCTATTTGCTAGATTGACATAAATGTATATAAATTTATCCCCCTCTGGACCTCTGACCTCATTGTGTCCTCCCCACTTCTGAAACCAAACCTATGCCCTCGGCTATACAAATGGACAATAGAGCCATGAATAAAGAGATGGTTCTAACGGCTTCAGCTCAAAATCATAAACATTCCAACAATCTAGATCAACTAGATCAGCTTAGTGTTAATTTCTATTAAAGTTGTAAAAATGATTAATTAATTAATTAATTAAAAAACATGAGAATGAAACAGCAGAAGGAAAAAAAACCCATCTGAGTTCATTCCTGTCACAAAATTGTTCCACTCGGTTCAAATCCCTTCTCTGTCACTGCTCATAAAAACAAACAAGCTCGTAAAAAAAGCGTGACGCCGTACAGAAGCAAAAGTGTTTGATTGACAGGCAGTCTGGCCATTCAGGACACTGGTGGTTTGTTTGGCCTTGTTTTATTACATGCCGTCCCTGCTATTGATTTAATCCGGCGTCCCTATGCCAGACTCCCGCTGGACCAGACCCCGGGGTCAGAGGAGCAAGGTCAATGGTGACAAGTCGATGACCTCATCTGGCCTTTTCACTATTGGATGGTGATCAGTTACCTCACGACTGATTGACCGGTGGGTTAAGTCGATGCTGCATCTCACCCGCAGGGAAATCATGTCTGATGAAATCACAACTGTCCCAGAAGGGGGAAAATTAACCATGATTGATCCTACAAGAACTATATTAGGAATATGATAAAAGAGTTTCCAAATATTTGAGATAAAAAAATGGAGCAGACATTTCCCCTGTCTATTTAAAAATGTATTTAGTAACCTTCCCTCGTGCAAGACAAGGGAAAGTCCCTGTCTGACGAAAGGCCTGATCTCACCTCTATCCCTCATCCCTCTATCCATTTGTAAGTCTCTGGCTTCCATGCTTTCACTCTCTCCCATTATTTTTCAGTGTGTGTACAATCTCCTGCCCTTCTCTCTGCATCACTTCTCTACAGCCCTCTCTCATCCCTCAGTCTCCTCCGGCTTCTTTCTGTCGCTCCCTTTCATTGCCTGTCACTTAATCCCCATACCAACCCTCTCTGTGTGCTGTGTGTGCATTTGCTTGCCACACACACACACACACACACACACACACACACACACACACTCACACACACACACACACACTACAAAGCGGGCCTCCTCAGAGGAAATGCCTGGCTGTACAGTGTATCGATTTGCTTTGAAAGGTTTGTCGTTTGGGTTTTCGTGGATGTGAGGACAGTAGACTTCCCTTGAGCAGCTTTCTCCCCCCAAGCGCCCTTTCAACATTTTACATTTTTATTAGTAAATCTATATTAAAAAATTGGCCTTTATAATATAGTGACAGTTGAAGAGAGACAAGCAAGGTGGGAGAAGGAGAGAGAGAGAGAGGGGATGACATACAGCAAAGGGCCTGGGTCAGAGTCAAACCCGGGTGGCTGCAGTAAGGATTCAGCCTTAATGGTACACGCTCTACCAGGTGAGCTACCAGGGCACCCCAGTAAATATATTATTATGCAAACAGTAATTCAACCATTAATACGTGAATTAAAATGTAATATTTTAATGGCTTTTTGCACAAAAGAACTACAAAATAAAAAATCAGTGAGGCTTACAAGCTTTGTAAACAGAATGAGAACACTGCACATTCAACAAATCCTCCAAGGCAAACAACAAAATATGTTGGAGCATGATTAAATAAAATAACTCAATGGTTAAGATTAGGGAAAGATCATTATATATAACAATGACAGGGGCCATTCTGCATAATGAGTACTTTTACTTTTGATACTTACATTTTGCTAATAATACTTCTATACTTTCACTTAAGTTCTTACAAACTTAAATTCTGAATGAAGGAACTTTACTTCAGTATTTTTACACTGTGGTATTGCCACTTTTACTTGAGTAAATGATGCGAATACTTCTAATGGTGACACAGCACTGATAGACAGCGTGCTGTAATAGATGAAGAAATATGTGCCTTTTGAAGAAACTCAAACTTCATCAACAGGAAATCAAAGTATGTCACAGTAGTGGACATACTGCTTAATAGACTAGTGATCTCTGGGAAGTGGTGATCAGAAACACCATAGCAATGAGCATTTACCAACAAATGTGACAAAACAGAAAAGTGTGTAAACTACCACTTTAATCAAAACACACTTGGGCACCGCTATTTCTCTCATTCTCAAATGCAAACACATACTTGTGCATAATCAAGCATACATTTGGGGCACACAGAAATTGGACTCATATCTGTAACCGAATACAATATAGCCTTTAGGATAGTATCTACACACGCATCAATTCAAGTGCATCCCTTCTCTCCCCCTCTCACTCTCTCTCTCTCTCTCTCTCACACACACACACACACTCCTCAGCAATGCACACACAGAACTAATTGAGTGGATTTCAGATTTCACTTCCTCACAACTGATACACTGGAGATCCCTAAACAAATTTATCCAGCTTTTACACAAAGCTCTCCCTGGTGTCTTGGTTCTATGCCCCCCACCATCCCTCTCTCCCTCCCTCTCTCCACCTCTCTCTCCCCCTCTCTCTCCCCATGTCTCTGTCTCTCCCTGTTGGTCAAAAACCCCTGGCTCTTGGGGAGCTCGGCCATTTACACTAGCTGTCACAGAGCCACTGATGGAGATGGAGAGAGCAGAGAGGTGAAGAAAGGAAGAGTAAGAGAGACGTATGAATGTATGTGTGTGTGTGTGTATGTCTCCCTCCATGACAACCCTGTCCTCTCTCCTCCGCTCCACCTCCACCTCCTCCCCCTCAGTCTGTTGTTTGCTTTAATTTGCCCTGCCGGCCGCGACCGTGAGCTCATAGTTTATTTTGATAAATTGAAGGGGAAGCCCCGCTAATAAATCAGGGCCCGTGATGAAGAAAAGCCTTAAATAGGATATTAAGATTTATATCAGAGACTCCGGTTGTATGCTGACAAGTACACAATTGCTCCCTCTTCTCCCTGTCTTTCTTTCTCTCAAACACATTCGTTCTATCTCCCTCTCCTGCTCTCTCTTCCCCTCTCTCTCTCTCTCAAGTCAAATTGTCCTTGCTTCTTTCATGGCACCGACAGGAAGATTTCTTATCAGGGCTCTGGAAGGTGGGTGTGAGGGAGCGAGGCAAGAAAAATGAGAAGTAAAAGTGGAAAGGGTGAGAAAAAGGGAGTTGGGGAGCAGAGGGGGTTCTCTGCTGCAGCCTTTGTGTTATTGGCTCAGTGGCCGAGCGTGAATGCAACACACAGAGCTTCATTACTGAAGCGCAGGGGCTATCTCTGTGACACGATGGGAAGTGTGTGTGTGTGTATGTGTGTGTGACAGAGCATGTATGTGTGTGTTCTGCATTGGTAGCAAGATGCAAGATTGAATTTGTGTGCCTGTGCCTGCTCCTGGGAGTATGTGCACAAGTGTGTGTATGTCTGAATGTGTATTTATGTGTGCCTTCCTAAGATCTGCGACGTGAGCACACACTCTCACAGTGACTTATTTACTCCAGAGGCGAGGCTCTAACCCCAGGTACAGAGCCCCACACAGAATAATTGCTTTTTTTTTTTCCATCCCCCTGCATCGCGTCGCCTCTTTGTTCCTAACCGCTCACATGCAAGAAGTGACATCTATTTGTGAGGGAGAGTGTGTCCGCATGCATATGAATAAATAAGAGTGTGTCTGTCTGTCTGACTGTGAGTATGTGCGTCTGCATGGATATGAGACCTAGATTGTGTTTGTGTTTAAAGGAATACGCCAACATTTTCAAGACTTTTTTTTTTGCTGTCCTGCTAAGAATCAGATTAGAAGATATTGATATTAATTTCAACTTTGTGTGGTCAATACAGATATATATGTGACACGTTTAGCCTAGCTTAGCACAAAGACTGGAAGCAGAGGGAAACAGCTAGCCTCCATCACAGAGCTACCTCTGTACTGAATACACAGTGATGAAATTGATATTAATCTCATCCAACTCTCTGTGAGGCATAATAAGCTAATTTGTCAATATGATGGAATATTCCTTTAAATCGTATCAGTGGTACAGTGTCTGTGTTTTCAAATATGCTCACATCCTCTTTGAGACGATGCAGCTACACAAATCAGCCACCACAACTGTGAGTAATTACCAGTTCAGCATTCGACCATCATTTCATTCAGTTTCAGAGAAAACGGCTCCAGTATCTGGTCTATTACACTGTTGAGTAATGCTTTTAACTCCGTTCCCATAATTAAACCCAGTGTACAATTGAACACTCAAAGGCGGGTTACTTGCGTTGCGTAATGATTGCAATTAAGGGTCGCACACAAAGCTGGGGCTGCTTTCGGAGTCGCCGCGCATGACGCTGGCAATTAATTGAAAATGCAAATACACAAGCTGATGAATGAGAAGAGTGCCGGGTCTACACTGCGTGAAAAGACTATCCGCCACACTTCAGAGGGCTTGGGGGGAGGGAGGGAGCGAGGAGGATGCGCCTTGTATTCCTTCAGAGAGAAAATCAAACCAATTGGATATGAAGCATAGCTGTGCCGCTGGGGAGAGCGTGCTGTTTGCTGAGACAGTGTGATACTGCAGACCCCAGGCACAGACACAATAAGACGCTGATTAGACAACAACAGGGTCATGGAAAAAATTTGCTCTTTGAGTTAACATTTGCAACTTACGAAAAAAAGAAGCTCACATATTCTATTTATATAAGCATCAGCACAAGCCTCCAAATTTACCAGTTTATCAGTCAGACGCAGCCTTTCTGTGATCAGTCACGCTGATGCGGCTGCCAAATATTGCTTTCAGGCTGCAAAGTACTTGGATATCTGTAGAAGTACCAGACAAATAAAAATAGACAGACAGGCGCAGGCAGACAGACAAATGGACTCACAGGCAGAGCCACTGTGTGTGGTTGTCTTGACAACAGAACAAGAGCAGTACCCTGGACTCTGAGTGTGGATGTAGGAGAACGAGACATGAGACGGGGTGAACAGAAAAAGCGCTGTGTAAACCCCATTAAATCCATCCAGCACTCACAAATATCTGTGCTACAACACCATCCTTTGTGGAATATCCACCTCTATTTTTCTTTCCTGCAGGCAAGGACACACACTGGCAACATGAAGCAATGGAGATGGGCTCAAAAGTGTTCATACAGCCCATTATGTTATCTTCACTGATTTCAGCCCAGCTGCCTTTCCCAGAATGCTAAATGAGCTATGAGCAATGCACCAAAAGTTGCCCATTATCCTTCATTGCCGTAATGTCCGAATCATCAGACTAACAGCACGAATCTGAGCTGCAAGTCCAGTGAGTGACTCTTATGTGTTTACTTTGAGTCTTATTGTGCAGCAAAATGATTGTTGGCAATCCAGTGTTTGTGTGTCCAATTGAACATGTCTAGACTTATTCATCTCCATGTAATGGTATACCAGCAATGTGACGGTAATGGTGAGCTGTCTGTATCTGTGCCAGCTACCAGTGTTCCACATTAGCTGCTGCTGCTGAACCCTAGTGGGCCGTGGCATGACACAGCTGGCACAGCTTGGCAGGAAGAGCTGGGGCTATAGAAGCACAATGGATAGAATGGGCAATTTCTGGCATACGATGGTGAATGTACTAGAGCAGTGATGACTACCAGTGAGTTTTAAAAAAAAATGTTATTTGTTCATTGGTAAGTTGGGGAATTTAGCTACTGTTGCTATTGGATGCTTCATGTCAACATTTGCTAATTTTGATAACAAAAGAATAAATCCTAGTCAACTACCAGCTCCTCCACCAGGTTCATGCACCCACAACTTTTCCCGGCACCTACTCTTACATGGCTGTTCTGTGGTCATGGGAAAGGCCCTAAACGTTCCTCTGCTTCTGCTTGTTTGGCTTTTTGTATTTTTTGGATGATAATATTTTGTTCTGCATCAACAGCATGTTTACCAGCCAAGTGACTGGTGATTTGAATTTAATCATCTTTTCTGTGCATTCAGGGTCTGTGGTGACTGGCAGCATCCAGCTGGCCAAACCTGGCAGAGAGAAAAGGATAAACACCTGGCTGCCAGACTCTTGTTTAACTCAGTGAATGCATAACGGCACTGACACCTCAACTGCCACCACTGAGCATCTGGTGACACAATCAGATATCAGCAATCAAGTGAACTCTCCCTTTGAAGCCAGCTGAACTTTCTATGGAGCCTGGATGACTCCAGCGTGTGCTTTGTCAATTTTGCACCCCAGTTTCAGTTACTAGTGTCTTCCTCTATTACAAAATAAGAGAAACTGACCAACACAATGTGTAAAGTTGTACAGCAAAACGCTATGCACTTTCTGTGCCCATTGCAAAGTTACCCTCATTATAACTGTCAAAAGAAATGTGAGTTATGTTGTCCTCAGGTGCTACAGTATAACCTCAGCTTCATGAAGGCACATACATTTCTTTTATTTTTATGCTTTTGACTTTGTATATGGATCACCCAGACTTAAGGACCTGCCAACCATAAAATAAAAAGAAAAGAAAATTCAATAGAAACATTATTTCGCCCTCAAAATACCATTTTGGTCAAAACCCAACCACAGACAAACACTTTCAATAAATGGTCTGCCTCTCCTCAGCGTGGCACAGCACAGCATGGCTGGGCCTGGCACAGAGAGCCAGACCACCTGGCTGATGCCAAATGTGATGTATGGCTCTGCCTTGGCATGAGCCCCCAGCACAGTGGCACGGAGGCATCGGGAGGGTACCACCAGTCTCACGGACAAAAGGCACTTAACTTCACCGCTCTCCATCAACATCTTTATTCATCTCCTCTGTGCAGAAGGGGTGGACCCTGTCGTAAGCTGTGAAGCACACACACACACACGTGCATGTCTGTGCATGTGCCTGGTGACAGATGGGGGATGGAGTTGTCAGACCCTTGCTTGGCGGTGCTGTAGGCTCTTGTCGGCTGGCTGCTGCTTGTTAACGTGTTAATTAGCCTACTTGTTCCTCCTGTTTGGTAATTACAGTCAGCCTGGGCCAGGACGCTCATCAGGGGCCACTGATCGCAAGACGCCAGGGCAAGCAGGGTTAGTATGGGGACATATGGCTGAGGTGGTATGTGGTGCATATATAAGAGTTCAGAGTGTTAGAAAACTGTCCAAACTATGTAGAAATCCAAGATGAGACAAAACTCTATGCAAAATAATCTTTTTTAAAACTTTTATTTAGACAGGGAAGTTTCACTGAGAGAATGCTCTCTTTTTCAGGAAGACCCTGTTCAGACTCACACAGTCACACACACTCACACCTAGAAGCTGCCCTGTAACCACAGTCTGATCTGTTGGCCACTGAGCAGCTCCACTGGAGCAGTAGGGGGTTTAGGGGACTTCCTCAAGGGCTCCTCACTGGTGGTAATGAAGGATTGGCAAGCGATGCTCTTTCACTTCCCCCACCCAGATTTATCCTGTCGGCCCGGGGATCAAACTGGTGACGCTCCGGTCAAACGCATTAGATTCATTAATGTATTTTTCCTGCAGTTGAAGAAAGCCATTGGCTTCCATTAGCGTGAACATCAAGTCTGCATACATTTATGTCAGTGTTACATTACTATCGAGTGGTAATGCAGTTTAAGCATAGATTACTTTCAAAAGTCTCCACCGCATTACATCACTACAATAATGTAACTAAGACAACAATTAATGCAGACTTGATGTCCACTGTGATGGCTTCAAGAGTATGCTGATATATTTTATATGGAAATGAATGGAAACCAGTGTATGCTTGGAATGGTACAGCTAGGTATTTCTAAAAGAGAGTATTATGGTTTCCAAAATGGTTAGCTGTGATGCAAAGTATAAATGATATGTAGTAAATGGACTAAAACATGCAAAACCACTAAGGTGATCCTTTAAGGAAATTGGATTGTGACAGTAAATCGACAACGGGCACAAATTTAGAATGTGAACAAAATAGCAAAAGATGTATATAAACACACTTACAATTACATGACTGAAAGTATTTGGTAGAATTATGTGGATTAGAAGTATGAGAAAATAGTTTTGATTAAAGTATATACTCAAATAGAAAAGAATATTGTTATTCACTCTGATTGTTTACCTTGAAGGAGGTACACAGAGGGAAAAAAAAGATAGCGATAATATGTGTAGAAAAAAATGAGCAATGTTTAGGAGAAGGTAAGTGAAATGATCATGCTGAGCAAAAAAGCAGGCAAGAATGGATAAAACATGGTTTTATGAGCACCTTGAATGGACGTCAGATAAGTGCTAGGAGAGGTGGAGTGGTGGTGATGGGGTGTCTCTCATCTTTGCCGTTATTGCTCTCCCCCCCATCTCCCTCACCTCCTTGCAGGAAGCAGCCAGTTCATTTGCCTACGAGTGTCTGACAGAGCTGATTAAGAGCAGTTTGTTTTATAGACGTGGGCTAATTGAGTTGGCTAGATTGCCGTCACTCGGTTCGCTCTCTCTATATCGAAGATTACATATTTCCTTTTCATATCTTGGCGCTGCAGCCGCCCGACCCATCTATCTCCATTCCTCCTTTCTTCCATTCCCCCTCTACTGTCATGTAAAGTGAGAAGGGGCTTTGGTCCTACGTCTAATTAGTGCTCCTCTCCATCACTCTCCCTCTGCCTTGTTCACTGCTATATCCTTGCCCCAGAGACCTTGCTTTGCCTCTCCTCTCTCCGTATCTGACCCCTCCTTCTCATTATGTCCTCCTCTTCCTCCTCATCTTCCTCTTTGCACCACTCCATCTTTCACCCTCTCCATCTCTCTGTCATTATTCACCCACCCCCTGCCTCTGTCCCTCTCTTTCTCTCTACCTCACCCCCTCCTCCTCCACCTCTCCCTCCCTTGCTCTCTCCTTCTCAATGAGTTAATTAGGCTCATCTCTGGCACCCTCTTGCCAAAGCCTGTGCCCACAGGGCCAGCCGCAGCACTCCACTGATGATTGGGGGGCTCTATTTTTAGAAGACAACAGAAAGACGAGAAGCGGAGAGCGGGGGAGAGACAGCTGAAGGTCATTTGGTACTTTCACTTTGAGCATATCTATAACAGAATGTGTGAAAGCGAAAGACAGAGAAAAATAAAGAGAGAGAGATAGAGAATTAAGCAAAAGCCTTACATGTGGATTTCATAGTTTAAGACACAATTCATCTTATGCTTATGCTATGCTCGCAATATAATAAATGCCATTTTACAGAGGAAGTACGAGAAAAGATGATGACTTAAGAGTTTGCTTAAGCCTAAAGAATTATAGAAAAGCGTACTGCTTTGTTTACCCCTCATTATAGCGGATGCCACATGTTGAAGAAACAGCCCATTGTGTGTCAACACAACTCTCTAATGAGCCAAGCCCTTTGAGAGCTCTGTGTGCACACTGTAAGTCCACAGACAATGTGGCACTGACACCATGGCTCATTCCCAGGTAAGCCACCCATACTAAAAATGCACATCTTCATGTGAGGTGCTTTGTTAAATTGCCTGAGCAACCCAATGGAGCTCCATTGTTGTAATTACTATGACTATGAGGACAACAGAAGCATTTCAGTGGTCTAAAGGTGCAGTTTGCTCAAGATGTTTGTCAGGCAGATGATTATTTCTATTAATGAAGTGCCTTGAACATCCCAATCCCAAGATTGTTTTTTTTATATAATTCCACTTTTATGCTGCACACTCATGATTTCCCACAACTCAATGCTGCATGGACAGAATGAGTAATTCCTCATACGTAGGCTATGGAGACTGGAAGCATGGACGGTCTTGCTTTTCTGTAAAGGAAACAAGGAAAAAGTGAAGAAACTATGTGGGATGATAAAAAATATATATATACTATATATTACTGCAATATTGTACAGCTGTGTCAGCTGTTAAGCAAACTGGAGTGCTGTTTTCCCCCCCATGGTGGAAATAACAGTATATCCTGGTATAGATTACAGCTGCATGTGCAATCCACTGGACTAAATTCAGTGAGTATGTTTTGTTTACCTCAAATGGATACTGATCTAGTGGGTTGTAGTGATCCAACACAATTTCAAGAGAAATCTGACTGAAGATCTGCCGTACAACTGTACTTTTTTATTCCACTATAATTTTCAAAACATCCCAGCTCAATTCAGCCAATAACTGGATGCATACCTGAAATGACTTGAGCACACCACAGAGTTACAAATGTCCTCTACTTTGCCACACACTGTCACGCTGACTGAGGTAACATTTTCCTACCACTTTACTAATATACAAACCGTCTACTGTACGTTAACAAACAGGACCACGAGGCACGCATGCCTAATGACAAATACAGACAGCAGGAATAGCAGAGACGGTATGAGTCAAACCACCAGGAGTTCATTTACCCCTCTCCCTCTAATAAACAAAGCAATCACCGACAGTCAGAGACACAATTATGAGGTAATTATGCAAAATAACAGACTTTCCCTCACCACCCTCCACGCTTGTTTCACACGGGTACCCCCACAGATTACAACAACCCCCATCACCCATCATCTTCTCCAGTGCAACTGTTAACCCCCTGTACTCCCCAAACACATACACGCTCACATGTACTTGCACAACGTGATCCACCCCCCCTCCCAGAGCTCGTCTTATTTAGCAGCCAAGTCGTCTCATGGCAACACACTCGTCAATCTCCCCCTATGTAGCCTGTTACTAATTAACCGATTTAAATGGGAGTGTGTAGCGGAGTGACACAGGGCGCGGGTTCTAGTCTCTGCACCCGCCTCCCCTTTTGTAAAAACCCTCCAACCCTCCACTTACCTTATCAAACCCATCTCTATCTCACACTTCCTAACTTTTTTTTCCCCTATTTGTTCTTTACTCCATCTTTCCTTCCCTCCTTTTCTGCTTCTTCTCTTCTATCCGCAGACACAACCACTGACTTATTTGATTACAGTTATCGACACAGGCAGCGCCTTCGCCCTGCCAACTGGCAACCGTGCCCCCGTGCCCACATGGCTCGCTGGCACGGGCACGGCCGCTCATTTCACAACATGGTCATTATCGTGGGCAGCTCCACAGGGAGGGATTATGCTAAATTATGTCAATGAGAGCAATGTTGAAAGTGCCATAGTGCAAGAAGGAAAAGGGAGTGTTGCAGAGAGAGTTGCTGGCTGTGTCCTGATGTCAGAGCATCTGATGTTGGAAAAAGTACAAAATTACAATTTGAAGAGTCTGGGGTTCATCTCAGAATCAAACTGAGCCAACAGCCAAAGGATAATGGATAGCTGCAAAAATGAAATCTCATTTCCATAAAATGAAATGCAACAAAATCTGTCTGACTGACAATTTTTGTTTCATAGACAGTCCTGCCCCCAGCAGTTTCAGCCCAGGCAATATCTTCGTTTTTGTAGAAATGAATCCCCTTTGGTTGCCATGTATTTTGAAAATGAAGGGGAAATCAAAACTTTGCTTTTCCCATTCACCAGACAAATTTGATCTGATTGATCCTACATATTTGAAAGAAAAATAGAATACAGTCTTCATGTAGAGGGGGGCACAATCCAGACATAATGCTGCAATCAGTCCCAGTAGAGATGGACTTAAGAGCATAAATGATGTCTAATTAATGTGAGATGGGAAAGTAGGTTCCCCACAATTCCCTGTTTTAGTCTGTGAGGCATTATGGGAGGTCCTTGGTTGGAGCAGGAGTGTAGCTGCTGGCTCTCGCAAGCTGCCCTGAGGGCCTCTCTCTCTCTCTCTCCTACTGCTCAATTACAGCTGAGAATGATAAAGCACCTCATAGTAGCCAGGCTACAAAGCTGCAGGCTCCATGTCGGGCCCTCATCAATATTTCAGATGCCTTCCTTTATACTGTATTTACCCTTATCTGGACTATGATAGGCCACATCACACCTCTAACCTCCCTTCCCTCAGGCAGTGGGTCGTGTTAGGAAACGAGCTGTTACCTGAATGAGAGGAACAGCAAAATGGCACAGATGGGGTTTTACTGAAGTGAAAGAGTGAGTGTTTATGTGTTTAGGGGGAGGCATGGCTACATTGTCTCATACTGAGCCTGAATTTAGCGGTTAGGTTTCAGAGGATACAATCCATCTCTTGGGACTTTTCTGCTGAGCCACAAAAAGGCCCCTCAGGCTGTTGTCTTTGGATTACATCAGCCTGGCTTGTTTTATAACTCGTCCAATTCTTCTTCTTTTCTTTCTCACTCTTCTCCGCCTTGTTCACAACCTGTCTGATTATCTGACTGGCCTGTGTTTCATTGCACCTTGTTGTCAACAGACTACACAATCTGTAACTGCCCTTTATAACGACACAGAAGCGTTTTCTGATCAGCAGTCTCCTGTGTTAAAATCCTACGCAGACTTTGTCGCTCTATAATAACGTCATCTTACTTCCGCCTTTTCCCCAGATGGACAAGAGTCATAATTACTATGGCTGCTAGAAGGCTTTGTCTCCTGAATGTAAACATAATGTCATTTTGGGGCATTTACTGAAACGACTAATTATGTTGTTTTTCTTGGAAAGACAGTCTCAAAATATCCTTTTGGAGAGTGTAAGGTAAAAAGAGCTAGAGAGCAATAGATAACAAAGCCAAAACAGAAAAATAAGGGGATGATGAAATCGAATCAGAGTGCAGCAGTGGGGGTCAGTATCTGAGAGCCTATAGGAGGACAAGCTGAAGGGATGTTGTAAGGCCATTTTTCTCACAGCGATCCAATATTATCAGAACTAACCCCCCAACACACACACACACACACACACACACTTTCAAACACCCTGTACCCCCCTCCTGAAACCTCCTGGCTCTCCATCACGGCTTGCAGTGCCCGTTTTTCACAGCAGGTAACTAATTCCGCTTTTATCCCCAAGTAATATTGGCCTTATCGCTCGCGCCACTGCATCCATGCCGAGACTCAGTGAGCCACAGGGTGGGGGTGGTGGTGGGGGTGAAGCGAGGCGAGGCAGGGCGAGGCAGGTGCTGGTGGAATGTCAGCTTGGTGGAACTGATTGCGCTTTGCGGCCACAGAGCTGTTGCTCCATTACACACACAAACACACACAAAGAGAGAGAGAGAGAGTGTGAGTGAGAGTGAGACTCCCCCAGGTCCTGCTCACTCAAGCCCCTTCTTAGACCACCAATATTGCCACTGATATTGCTTTGGTGTTACATCCACACATGCATACATCCACACATGCATACATCCACACACACACACACACACACGCACGCACACACATAGCTCTGCATACCCCTCAATGCAGCCACTGCTATCACCATCCAGCCATCTCAAGGCACCCACAACCTCTGCTCCTGCCACTAGGCGAGTTACACACGAACACACACACACACACACACACACAAGGGAGGGGCAGGGAAAAGCCATTTCACATTCGCCCACCCTTCTCCCTCTATGACTATTTTCACTTTTCCCGTCCACATTTTCTCATTCCACTCCTCAATTACAAGTGAGACCTGGGGCTCCCCTTGTGGCCCCTCCCTCTCCCAACCCACACCCCTCACCCACCTCACCCCCCACCCAGAGGATAGGGTCCCTCTCTCTCTCCGTAAACAAGGTGCAGATGTCAGGGAATACAGCAGCCTGGTAATGTGCCCCACTGCTATACCACACCTTACAGCCTTACAAACTATTGCAAGCACACAGACATACACACAGGCTGACACACAATGCTGGGGAGACTTTGCGGTATTGAAAGCTAAATGCCACTAATAGGTTGATTCTGCACACACAATGAATTCAAATTGCCTGCTGTGCACACTACACTACACATTCCCATCAAACTGGGGGCATTTCCCCTGATGCCTATCTGTGCTGTGTTAATGAAGATATATGGCACAGGTACAGTGATGACATTTTCATGGGCAGCAGACAGCTTCCATCTGTCCTAAGGCATCGGTTCATACCACGGCTGTCTGCTCAGTGATTTGGCAAGTCCATAGTTTCGGACACCACGAGAAACAGGTAGTGAAGAGTTTAGGGAAATGAGCTCTCTGTGCTGTCAGATGGAAAACTCTGCAAGCTGTGACAAGATGATTGTGACAAGATGATTTTATGTTATTGTTTTCTGGCACGCCTGCAGACCGCAATGGTTCAAATTCCGAGAGGCGTGCACCGGACCCGTGTGCCGACCACAATTAAGTAATTGTGGGTGCATGCGTGTGTTTGCGGACGCTGGCGCAGGAATCAAGCAATGGTCCTAACTTGGAGGTAAAACCAAAAGAGAATGCACCCAAAATGTTGTTCCATCATTGCACAGGAAAATTAAGTGTGACCACAACTACAGGTGTATGGTAGGTTAAAGGTAAACCAAGATGTCAGACTGTTAACTGTGATGGATATTCATAATGGACAGTTTGGATGAGATTTTTTATAAAGTTTTTTTTTGGGCAGCATCTTAAACCCAAAGTTTGGGAAAGAATTTCACCATTCATCTTTGTTTTCTGTTTAAAACTTTAGTTGAATGCCCCACTGGACTTCTTTTTAGCGTTGTTACTGCAATCAAAGATGTCAGAAATCACCTGATGAGTAAAATGTTATTATTACAATAGGAATGATAGACCAAATTACAAAAATCAGACCTAACTTATAATAAACTGCAATGATCCTTTATAAGTTAAAGTGTTTTAAAATCTTTTTCACCCTCTGCTACTCTAATTCTCAATTATTTCCTTTCTGATGCCTTCCAATTTCATCTTTCCCTTTCTCTATCTCTTCTCCTGTTTCTTCCTTTCTCCAACGATTTACCCCATCCCTTACTACGCCCTCTCTCCCTGTGTGTCTCTCTCTAGGTGGTTGTAGCTGGGAGGGTTGGGGCGCTGGCTGGCTAATGGATGAGGCTGAGCACGTTGCCATGGTGCTACCTGGTGGGGAATGTTCTGCAATGGGAGGCTGAAGCCAGCAGCCTGCCAATGGGAGAACAGAGGCAAAGAGGAGGGTGGTGTTGGTGGTGTGTGTGTGTGTGTGTGTGTGTGTGTGTGTGTGTGTGTGTGTGTGTGTGTGTGTGTGTGTGTGTGTGTGTTTTGTATGGAGGAGGGGGTGTCTAATTTCACAAATACATACACACAGTAGCTCAAACAAAACCTCGCAGGCATGCATGCATCTAAGCAAGTGCACACGCAGATTTTCACACACACACACTTTCCATTCAGTAGAATTAAATCTCAACGCTTGCAGAGACGGTGCAGTTGAATTATTTATGGCTGCCCGTCAGCAGGCCAGGCCGTAATAAAGTTACGGCCGAGACTAATTTGCAGTTTGATGAGGTGGGCTTTTAGCTGTGGATTGTGGGCCAACATTAAGTACATATTGTTTCTACAGATTTGATTACCTTTTTATTGTTATTGTTATTAATGCACTGGGTGTGCGTATAGGGTATAAGGGAGCACACCCCTCCTCGTTTGCTCTAGACAATACAAAAACCTGACCAGAAGAGAGAGCTGAGACTGAATAAGCAGTGTGTGGGGAACCATTAGACATATACGGGATGTAATCTCCTCACTTTAAAAATCCAATAAAAGTGGCAGCTCAACACCTTTTATAGCAACCTGGAGGCAATCTGCTTCTAAATACATAAGCCTCAGCTGTGAATCAGCTGTGAATTGGACCTGAGCCATCTGCCTGCTGGCACATACAAACACACACATGCACACACACCCACACCCACACACACCTCCATAAGGGCCTATAGAAAAGTATCAGGGGCTGGTAAACTGATGATGGCACTCGCAGATAGTACATTAAGGCTAGAGTTGTGAGCTTTACAGTAATGGGATGATGGTGTTTGGGAATAACAGATTTTGATTTGCGATTTACCCAAGCTAAACAAAATAAAATTTTACACAATTTTCAAAGAACCCCACTTTGTCTGGCAAAGACGGCACACCGTAAACCCTGTGGATAATTTGATGGAGTGCTGCTGGGCCGTAAAATAAGGACTTTCACAAGCTATTAAAGGCTTAAAGCCTTTAAAAACGTATGGCGATTAAAATGTGAGGAGAAAAGTAGGGTTATACAACACCTTGCGGACACTCTATAACATCTCACACTGCTAAACAAGAACAAGACACAGTGCATTCGCCCTCCCCGGGATACATGATAATCCTTTGATTAATGACACCCAGCATATTTAATGCTTAATACGTAGAACGGGAACTGACAAGCCAAACAATTAGGTCAATTACTGGATGACAACTATGTTGTGTTGGGTTAATTACTGGAATCTTCTATGGCGGGACACATCCATTTGAGGGCCAATGGCACGTAACAGAGCACACATGCAAATGAGCTCACCTACAGTACAGGACACAGCCATGCTAGGATATGTGATCTGTGTTATAGATGAGGATCAGTATGTAGGTGTGTATGGGTATGCTTTTGCATTTTTGCAGAGATAGATAAAGGGATTATTACGTTCACTGTAATTCATCACTATTTCATAGGTGAGCAGGTTGGGGTTGAATGCATATATCTGGCCCACGCTGTCCATGTGTGAATATATTGCCCTAAACTAAATATTTATATAGAGAAAAAAAAAAGAGTCGGAGAGATAATTTATGTGTGCATGTATTTTCAGTATTAGTTATATTAGTCTCTGGTGTGTAATGCTGGTAGCTCCACCAGGAGGAGAGGAGAGGAGAGGAGAGTTGAGGTCCTGGCCATGCTCTCAGTCTGTCATTGGAAGCATATTAATTAATCAAAACCAGGACACTTGAGCAGGTCGCAACCACTCCTCGGGGCCCATCATGTCATCATGGTCTCTCCCTCTCCCCTTATTTCTCCCCCTTCCTCTGCAACTCACACACACACCTCCCTTGTGTGCTATATCTTAACTAGAAGCACACAGACACGCTCCTATAATGCTTTGACTCAGAGATGAGTATGTCCTGTTTCTGTTTATACGTCTATCACGCTGCTCTGTGCATTTGGAGAGGTTGGCGTGGGAGCAAAACAGGATGGCGGAGGTCATTTCCATATTCACTTAGTGGAGTGTTGCCTCTCTCCTTTCTGCACTGTAGCGCTTTAATCAAAGCGGGCGGCGCTGCCACTGCTCCTAAATGGCCCTGGAGCGCCTTTGAAACACACTGACACCGGTGTCGTGCTGAAAAGGACATGCTTTTTATCCTCTTAAATAGCTTGTAAAAGGGCCCCATTGACTACACAAGCAGCCGACACTTCCATGCCTCCTCGCGTTTGCCTCTATTGTACTACCAAGTGAATGTGTCAACGATACTGGATGAACACGGGAGCCCTGTATAACAATATCCTGTAGGGTTTTTTTTCAATAGGCTTGGAGCGTTAGTGCGTGGCAAATATTTATATTGACATCTATGAGCTGGTCTTTTATACCACTTGGGGGAAAAATGAGACCACTTTGATGCAAAAAATAAAAAATAAATAGAAGGGAGAAACCTTATCAAAGGGATGTGAAATTCAAGGACATCACTTTAACAGTTTCCTTTTGAGAGTGGATACACAAACGTTGACAGAGACAGTAATGGCACTGCAGACATGCACATTCAAAGCAGAACACACAGCCATACACACACAAACTTAATCACACACTAACATGCACATGCACATGCACATGCACACTGAAGCCCCCCTCAGCACCCACATCCTATAAGCACGGCGGTACAGTATGACGGCTGTCATCCATCAAGAGGTATTGCCTGTCCTCGTTAGAAAGTCCAAATCCACTTGTTTCTGCAGTCTATTCTCCTGGTAGTTGCCCTGCACTACCACTCTAATGGGCCCAGAGAGCTCACTGCACACACACACACACTCTCTCTCTCTCTCTCTCTCGCTCTCTCTCTTGCTCTCTCTCTCTCTCAGTGCTGAGAGAGAAACAGGAGAAATGTTGGGCCATTGCCTCCAAACTGTGTGTGTGTGTGTATCAGGCACACAGAGAGATTGGACCCACAGAGCAGACTCGACACACGTAAACAGTTCAGAGCTTTTACTGTCCCAGAAGCAAAGTACAAGTACACAGAGCGAAGGTGTCCAAAGGGTAAGGCAAAACAAGTCGTAGTATCAAAAACTGGTCATACACAAGTAACACGGGGACGCACAAGTAACGCTAGATAACGACACACAACGGGCGAAGATTATCTGGCAAAGGGAAGGGGAAAAACACTGGGTGTATATATAGGGCCAGGTAAGTAGACAATGAGACACAGGTGAAACACATAAGGCTGATTAGGACTGGCGGGAAACTTGACAGGAACAAGAGGATAAGACAGAACACTACCAAAATAAAACAGGAAGTAACACAGACTAACAGAACTGATCATGACAGTGTGTGCATGTGCGTGACTGAGAAAAAAAAACATACATACAGTACAAATACCCCAACAGTTATTTTAACATGTAGCTCGTTCAGTCTTTTGAATGTGACACTGTGTTCTAATTCCACTCTACATACTAATTATAACACAGTATGTACTACATACTAAATTTCATAGTATACTGTTTTTGTAGTTTGTATAGAAGAAATCAATATACTTTCTTATTTTATACCAGAAGGAAATTATATACAACAAAGAACATTTGTTTGTCGACTTTTGAATACCACTGCCAATTACACTTCACAAACAGAAAGAGACAGACATGTCTCTGTAAAGATTTAATACTTATCTTTTTGTTTAGTTTTGTTTTTCAAGATCTTCTTTCTCACCACCAATTTATTGAAATGTTTTCCAACTGAAGTAGCACCCCCATTTGCTTTGTGCAATGCATTGTGGGACGATATCAACAGCAAAATTAAAAATCCCGTTTTTTTTTTTGTTACTAATGATCTATGTCAAAACAATGTTGTCACTTTTCCAGTGTGAACACGCTACATGCTCAAAACCTCTCCTCCATTAAGATGTCACATAACATATTACATGATGATTTTATATATCCATGTATATGAAAGAAAAACATGAAAAATATATTAGATATATCTCTGAATCTATATATGTTCACTTAATGACTCAAATAATTAGGAATGCTGCCTACACCAGATTCACAATTCATTACAGTGTACTTTGACATGTTCTGATGCAATTTTGATGCAACTATAATTTGCTCATGATGCAGTGAATCACAAGATCTGGTAACCGTCCATGTGATTGTCTTCCTGGAGGAAAGGGTCAGAGACATTTCAAGGCCTCACAGACACATCAGAGCAATGTATCGACTATTTGGTTTACCCTTGGGCTGCGCTGAGAGACTTCTTATTGCTGCTAGATTAAGTGCAACTCTTCATCAGATGTTGTTATTGTATGTGTGTGTGTATGTGTTGATACACATAATAGGGCATGTACAGTACTGGCTCTGCAGTGGCTCTATTCCCAGTTTGTAATGCTTCATGCGGCTACACGTGTGTGTTGGTGTTTACTTGTGCGTGAGAGGAAGTGCTGATTGTGTTGGTGGATGTGTGTAATTGAGCTGGTGTAAGCGCAGCCCTATCACTTCTCTCCCTCTCTCTCTCTCTCTCTCTGTAGTCTCTCAATTAGGCGGAGAGCGGGCCCATGGGGAGCCATTGTTTGAGCAGCAGTGGAAGACAAACAAGACTGCCACCGCACGCAGGAGCTCCCTGGGCAACACTTGAGACTGCTGCAGTCATTCACTCACCAGATCCTGAACGCACACACACATACGCAGTCCCACCTCTAAAATTTGCATATACTTACTAATGCATATAGGCACAAATAAAATCACATAAACATGCACATTCATGTACATTAGCACTCACTGCCAAATTAGAAGCTGAAAAAACACCAGAAAAATGCACACACACACACAAACATCCATGTAAAATTCACACACAAAACATGAACCATATGCACACATACACACAAACATACAAACATACACAGAGGATTATAGCGCAGCCCTGCTCTTCTTGGTAAATGGACCAAAACCACAGATCCGGGGGGAAAAAACGAGGGCACACATGTTTACACACAAATTACACCCTGTGGGAAAACTTAGCCCCGTTTCTACAACGAAAGGCCACACAGTGTTGGATGATAATGTGCACACACATATTCACTTCTGCCAGTTTACTTACGCCTTAATAACAGCTGCTTTGGTGGGACAGGAGGCCGAAAAAGACCAGAAGGGGGTTTGTCTACAAATTTGTGTCCATTTACAGGAGAACAGGAGCAACAGAGATGCTCATTTTGCTGCTTTCTATCTGTCTCCATTTCTCCTTCATCCTTTCATCCCTTAATCTCAGTGTTTCTCTCCAGAGAGAGAAATAGAGGATTTTCAAGTCATAAAAGTTTTATAGGAGCCGTAAAGGGTAAGCATGTACAGTCGGCCCTTCTGAACTCTCACTCCCTGCTCTTTATATCCATCTGAGAGGAGAGATGGGCAGTCAGGTAGTCAGGCAGTCACTGCTCTGGAAATAATCTAATAGCAAAGATGCATCCTTTGTTTTCAGCTTTCCTTTTTTCATTTTCTGTATTTTGTTTCTTCATTTGAGTTTTTTGTTGTGCTGTTTTGCCTAGCACCGCTTCAAGGCTTCTGATTTTGTGATGCACTTCATGTTGATTCTACCTGTGTCTAGTGGCTTGAAAGCAGTTTTACACTCATGTTAATGACAGCTTTGCTAAGGAGACGAAAGCTCATTGAAAGATAAAAAACAAAACATTTCATTCAGCCTCAAGCCACAGACAGTACAGGTATTACTTCATATTACAGTCTGAAGTGCAAAGATGTACTCCAAGGCTTTCAGTGTCACATTAAAGCACAGGTATATTTATTGTTATGTACTATAGGGATACACGCCACCATTTCTATTGTGGGTATCTCTATCTGTCTTTTCACAAAATAAGGAAATGACTTCCACGAACAACGTGAGCTCGCAAATGGGAGATGACAGTTATTCAGCTGAATGGGGTGGCAGCCAGCTCTTTCCCCCTAACCTATGCGGCAAGCTGTAAAATAGCAAGCGAGCGAACAACAAGAGAAATAAATGACTTTCTGGACAAAGGCAGCAGCAAAGCAGAAAGCATTTCTCCTGAGGCTAAGAGGGAGAATGAGAGAGAGATGGAGAGATGGAGGAGGAGAGGGAGGGAGCGGGGAGGGGATACATCACCTTGTGCAGCGCTCCATATCATTTGCATGGTTTATACTCTCCAAGGCCCCCACCATGCAAATGACTCATAAAGTAGAAATAGAGAGACTTTGGAGCTGGTGTCAGGAGTGAATTTATATATGATTGCCAGGCGGGCCCGGTGTCCTAAATCATTTTCAATTAGATGACACTTTCAATATCGAGCCGCTGATTTAGAGATATTAAAACTTCTTCTCCCTTATCCTCCACAGAGTTGAAAGCAAGCAAGCTTATCTGCCACCCTCCCTGCCCCTCCTCTCTCCTTCCTCTTCTTCTTTTAATCCACGGTTTCTCATCTTCCTCCTCTTAAAGGTATATGTCAGAAAGATCTTTTACAGGAGCGAGCCAGCTCTTCAAGGGAGAGAGGCCCCCCTGCATATAAAATGAGGGCAATTTGCAATTCATTTTAAATTTACCATGTCATTGTCTGGGTAGGCATATGCAGCACTGAAACAAATAGGACAATTTTTGTGAGCAATTGTCTTTAGAATTGTCAATTAGAGTGGGGGGATGTAAGTCAAGGTGGCATCCATTTACAGAGGGTGGGGAAAAAAAAGAAACGAATACATTTTGGATTTATGATGACATTGCACTGAATTGCCTTTGCATTATTAACAGTAAAAGAAATACAACTTTAAGTACTGTCACAGAAAAGTTTTTTGTGAGCTAAAATAACCAGTACCTTTCTTGTTAAGCAGCTGAAACTTTCAATGCTTCACCCTCACAAACAACCTTTATATGCTCTGTCTCGCACATCATCAAGACAAGCATCGATCCTGAATCTCTTTAAATAGTCCTCCCTCATTCACATTCTGCTCATGTGGCCCTCTCGACCTTTCTCGAGGCTGCCTTTCAAGCATCCATTGTAGCGCACTTAACGACTCCGTTGCATCTGCCTGCACTATATTGTAAACCTCAGTCTGAAAGGCACCTACATTTAACCAAATGCATCAATGCGCCCCTGCTTCATCCAGCCTTTCTTCAAGGCAATAAAACTGACTGAAATTGACAGAGTGGGGTCCATATCAGAAGCTTCACTCGCTAGCGCCATTGCCATCACCTTATCTCGCCAACACTGCACTGAACACACAGCAACCCCAACCCATTCTGAGGCAATAAAATCTGTATCTTAATGGACATACACTAACAGAATGTCCCAAAGTAATGCAACCAAATGGCATCTCCACCCCTCATCGTTAGAGTCAACCTCTCGCATTTTGCTTAACTTATGTCTCCCTGCCCCCTCCCTGAACCACCACCTCCTCCTCCCTTTCAGGAACAATAAAACCAAGGTTCAGATGGACATCTCCCATTTCTACACTTCCCTCAACATGCTGCCCTCCACCTCATCTTCCTTTTCCTCCCCTCATCCAATCCCCTCTACCTTTCCTTCATCCCCCACCATCTCCGCCTGCCACTTCTCTATCTCCCTCTTCATCCCAGCGCTCTTTCTCTCCCTCCCCTCCTCCTCCTCCTCCTCCTATCTGTTGTACCCCACCTCTTCGATCTCTCGCTCTGTCCTATCCCCCCCCCCCTCCTCTTGCTGCTCCTGGTGCGATTGTGTGTGGGGCTGGTCTTGCTGACAGGCCTGGGCAGGGCCGATAACGCCGGGAGCTGAACAATGGGGGGAATATTGTAAAGCCTAATGGAAAGGAGCTGGAGGTGGAGGGGTTCAGGGACATAAATCAGAGCGCCTGGCACTGATGGGGCTTTTCAACAGCAATAAGGGAGGCAATACCTCTCAGAGCACCATGGCAGAGGATAGGAGAGGGGACCTACATACTCCTCCCCTTGTCTAAGATTGAGAGAAGACACATATGAAATGACCTGACATGCACCCACTCTTACAGACACATTTTCATGCATACACAAACACTCATACATACACAAAACTCCCTCTTGAAAACATATATCTATGGACATCCAGTGTAAAATGAATACTTGTATGTACAAACATCTCCTGCACACACAGACACACACAGGGACACACAATCTAAAAGCACTTTCTGGAGAGCTATGTTAAGTAGGCACTGTGTCAATCTGCGTGGGGATGGATGGGAGTGGGGGTGGGGGCCATTGAGAGTGATAACCGGTGGGGATGGATGAGTCACATTTTACCTTTATGGTGTTCTGCTATTCACTATGTAAAGATAATGGACGGAGGCACTTAGTAATCAGAGGTAGAATTAAAGAGCTTCTCTCATCTCCATTCTGACTCACTACAAAGCCTTTCTTATTCCATCACTTCTTATTCTCTCTCTTTTTTTAACCTGCCATCATTTCTAATTATCTAGAAATAAATGGATTGCTTCTGCATTTGGAAAAAGGTGCTGTGCGTGCAGTTTTATCCAGCCAAAATGTAAGCGAGGGCATCTACAGTATGAAGAGCCACTATTTGTGGGAAGAGAGGCCTAGTGAGTTTTTTTTTATTTTCAGAAGAGACTGACTTGTGTTTGCTGTCAGTGTAGGGCTACAAAAACATTATTCACATTGTTGGTTTCTTGGACCTGTTCATCACATTTGTTGAAATATTTAACAAACATACAGTACTTTTCCTGTTGAACTGTTAAAGCGAGATTATGTGACTTTTGAAAGAAGAAATAACAATCTTGCAGTAAGAAATGAGAAGCATGAGAATTAATGAACTCATGAGAAATAAAACGCGTCCTTGTTCAGTTCAATACTCCCAAAGATTTGCAGCTACAACCTTACTTGGTCTGGTATAACCATTAGCTTATGTTGGCAGATGTTGGCCTATTCTATTCAGTTGCTATATCACAAAAGTAAAACAAGAAGTACTACACCTTTCTTTATCAGGACACATGCCGTTTCCTGCTTGTGTTCCCTTTTTATGCATCCTCAGTCAGTTTACCTCATTATGATCTCTTTAATAGCAACTGACAGCTGCCTTTGTTCATCAAGGTAAAACCGAATGTGAGTGCATTCAAAATGTCAGAAATAATACCAACATCTCGTGTGTGCGTACACAACTACAACTACAAAATGGTGAGTACAGAGTTGTTATTACCGATAGGAATGATGGCTTATAATAGGAAAATATCACCCAAGTTGTAATAAAGCCTGTTCCTACAACACTTTTGAGAAGTTCCTACAACACTTTTAAGATGCTCAAATCTGAGTATTGGTCATTTGTGGCAAAGTAACACGCAGAAGAGAAATAACAGAGTAGTGATCATTCCTGCATTTCAATCAATATTGACCAAATGGAATACTATATGCAAGAGAAGCTCATGTACAACATACAAGTGAATAGCTATTATTACTATCAAGGTAAGGTAAGGAACAATTATTTGTATCTGTGTGGAAATTTGAGGGGAAAGCATAGCGTAGAAATGTTGCTCTGTGTGAAGAAACAAGTCTGTGAAAACAAACTTTGGACAAATAAAATACACTGCAAATGCACAGGATACACACGCACTCTCTCTCTCTCTCTCTCACACACACACACACACACACACACTTTCACTCTCATCTCACCTCTGATCTTACAATATAAAATAAGTGTCATGGGCCATCTTTGAGCATTCATCACTGTAATTGGCTGCATAACAGCAGCTGCCCAGTCTGATACTCCGTCTACAGCAGTCAGTTTTGTTTAAGGAGTGAGAGAGAGAGAGAGAGAGAGAGAGAGAGAGAGAGAGACAGAGAGAGAGAGAGAGATAAAAGAGAGAGAGAAAGAGGAGAGAGAGGAGAGAGAGAGAGAGAGAGAGAGAGAAAAGAGGAGAGAGAGAGAGAGAGAGAGAGAAAGAGAGAGAGAAAGAGAGAGAGAGAGAAAGAGGGAGAGAGAGAAAGAGGGAGAGAGAGAGAGAGAGAGAAATAAAAGAGAGAGAGAAAGAGGGAGAGAGAGAGAGAGAGAAAGAGAGAGAGAAAGAGGGAGAGAGAGTGATTAGACATCCTTCATAGGTCTTAAATCTCCATTAATCATTGCCCTTCTATTCACATCCCCGACTCTGACACAGATAAGAGCTCGGCATAAAAGAGGAAATGGGAAAGACAGAAAGAGGGAGAAAAAGAGCAAAGGAAAAGGGGGAGATCACAGACTTGTTAAAAATAATAAGCTGCTACAGAGCCACGTGGAGAGGCCCTGGTGAGATGGGAATTGCTGATTAAATTAGAGGCTCATTAATCAGCCCTTGACCACGACTCCCCCATTTCTCTTGTTCAGCTCGCGCCACTGACTTCCCCCATTTTTTTTTTTTCTCGCGCTTTCCTACCTCCCTCTTGCCAAGAGCGGGATCTCCTGCTGAAGGGTCAGGGTTAAGAGTCAGCAGGAGATAGGGGATAAGAGGGGGGAAAAGACCTGGCAACCCGCTCCCATGATTAGCCTGGAAAAATAGCAATCTGGCCTCCTGCCTCCTTGACTGCCCCCTGGTGAAAGTGAGTACAGCCAGGGCCGCCAGTTTGGCAACACCAAAAGTCCACTACCTCAAGCACACGCACAAACACACACACTCTCTTTTTCATCCAAACTCACCCAAACAAAGCTTTGTTGGCGGCCTGCTAAATTTCTGCTGCGATTTGGCTGCAGATCTGGCAGCAGCTTTGGTTGGTTTGGCTGAGTTTGTGGAAGAGGAGCGAGGAGTGAATGAGCGATAGCTGTAGGCATGAGTAGGCAACACTCTGATGATGAAGTGGTTTTGAGAGCTGAGCGCCTGTTTCATAATGGTGGTGATTATGCTGAGGTCATTAGAACCTACACATTACATCATGGCTGCCAGCAAGGGGAATCCCCCTTGGTTCGCTTTAATGGAGAAAAATGTGTTTTCCCCTCATTACAAAGCCAATCAATTAGTCAGTCAGCTAATCAATCAATCAGTAAATCCATCAGTTGGTCTAGTAGGAGAGTGATCCCTGCCCCCTTTAATGTGGAACATGCGTTACGGATGCTGTGTGTCCTCTGATGCTCTTAGTGGTGAAAAACATTATGTCCTCATTATGACTCACTCAATTAAGCAGTCAGATAATCAATCACAGAACCAATCCATCAATCAGTATTTGGGTGTTTACAGTATGAAATGCATTCTACAGTAAGCTTACAATAACTGACATGGTGACATTTTATATAATCTCTGGTTTTTCTCATTAAGTCATGTGTTTTCTAATGGCCCCATCCTCATGTCAATAGCCAAACCTGAAGTAAGTGGTGAAAGCAATTAAATGCAATTAAATGTTCATCATGTAATGTGTTATGTATTGTATGTCAGGTGTCAGGAGACTAGCTGATTGCTATGGCATCAGCTAATGGGGATCCTTTAAATAAACAAATAAATAAAGAAGTATTCAGATCTATTAAGTAAAAGAAGTAATACCACAATGTAAAAATCCTCCTTTATAAGTAACGGGTCATGTAGTGATGAATGATCTGGCGCTTGTCAGTAAAAATGTAAAAGAATACAATATTATTTGTATGTAGTTAAGTAGGAATAAATAGTCAAGCCCAAATACAGTACTTAAACCTGCAATTACTGATTTTTCAGACACTTGGGTGCAGTGAAAACAAGCTGTGAACACAACACTGACACATTATCACCTTTTCAGTTGATACTGAGAACTTGTTAGCAAACAGCTGCTTATTTACACATCCAGCGTATAAGGACATTATCATTAACATTATCATTCATTTGGAGTCATGTTTCTGGGCCAGCTGGCAAATGTTAGACCAATATTCACTCTCCTTTTTGGTCTGGTCTGATGGTCACCAACTCCTGAGGGAAATATCTGTCTCTTTAGGTGCTAAATGCTCCACTATGTTCACCAGCTAGTCGCTAACTTTGTCTGTCCAGAAACGACACTGATGAGAGCCGCGAGAGTGAACCAGAACGGTAAAGTTGTGGGCTGGAAAACCAAAACAATGAGCTGAAAAGCATCACAGAGCTGAGGGCAACTGCAGAGTCAGGCAATAATTCTCTGTGGGTTCATCTCTACGAGTAGTCCATTCACATTATACTTAATCATCTGATCTATTAGTTAATATAACGATATTGAGTATAGCAGCTTTAAATAAGTACCCCAGAACTGTACCAATGTGTAATATAATGTCCTGAATAGATTCTGCCTCTCTCTCCTCTCCTACATATATATTCTCTCAGTGTGGCATGTGCACACACACACACACACGCATAAGCACACACTTAAATTGAGATATTCTCTTTTACTCATTTGATTTCATCCATCTGCTTTTTGTCTCTGTGTGAATATAATGTAACGTAACTGAACAATATCAGCATTGCCACAACAGGAACAGCTCAGAAAACTGAAAAGAATAGATGGCACATTGGAGACACCTTTACAACAGATATCACTGCCAAATATAAATCTCCTCTCCATTATTGACAGGTGGATGAGTGGTACGAAGGATGTATCCATCCAAAAACACAAGTCTACCTATACTTTTTGCACCTCGCCCTGTGAGGTCCCCCTCAGGATCACCAGATAAATTGAACAGAGTCCTTGACATATCTGACAGCATCCTTTTCACTCCCCGGCTGCCCTATCCCTCGCTCACCCCACCGTCCCCTGCTCGCTCCATCCGCCACAGAGCGGGGGAGTAATAGGATCCGTTGGCTACCTGACCCCCGCATATGAAAAGGGCCGACACACAAAGCAAGGCGAGAGCGGCCACTTAAAAAGGAAATGGAATGAAGGTGGAGGAATAGAATAGGAGGGAGGGAGAGCGAGAGAAAAGCAAAGGAGGGTGATGAGGAGAGCATAGAAAAAAAAAAAAAACAAGTGCCCAGCCATGTGTGAAAGACATAATTGAAAATGTCAAAAGATGTAAGGAATGACAGCAATGAACTGGCTGAGCATGGCAGCGCAGTCCGTCAGTGAGCTACTACCTCCATCCTGAATAGATTCTGCCTCTCACCCCTCTCCTACATATATTCTCTCTGCGTGGCATGTGCGCACACACACACACACACACACACACACCTACACACACACACACACACACACACATGCCTAAGCACACGCTTAAATAATTTGAGATATTCTCTTTTACTCATTTGATTTCATCCATCTGCTTTTTGTCTCTGTGTGACTTAGCCTCTCTCTGGCGGGTTTCCTTGCAGAGCATGTGGGCGTGCAGCTACACACGTGTAGCTAAAGACTGTGCTAATGTGTGCATGTGAGCATATGCATATAGATGGATTTGAAAGGGAAATGTGATGCCAGATCAGCACTTGACCCTAATGTCAGCTTTACTGCTTATCTTTACTTCCGCCCTTTATTCTCTTCTTCATGAGTTACCCCCCCTTCCCCCCCGTCTCATCTTCTTTTTCACCTCTGAAGATGAAGACGAGATTCGTCGGCCACATTGGCTACACATGATGAGTTGAACGCATGACTTGTAATTCAGCAAATCTGCACTTTGAACTGTCAGGTGTGTTTTATCTTATAATAGTGCAGGATGTGGGGGTCTTTGTAGGTTTTAGATGTAGCTCAGTGAAAAACGCCCCTTAAGCATCTAAGCATCACCATACAAATGTACAAGATACAAGAAGCAGATAGAAAAGGCAAAGCTTTCTACATTAAGATACTTGATACATTTTCGTATGTTAGTCACAATTATTATATTTCTGTAGTGGGATAGAAAGGAAAATATAATGACCATAATAATATACCAAGAAAATTGGATGTGGACTATCAAGAATATTCATTATCAGTTAAATTATCAGATAAAAATGTTTCCTCATTGTGTGGATAAAAAACACAATTCAGGTGCCATTATCAAATGCATTTGCAGGTGGAAATTACCAGTAATCAGTAATTGAATTTCTAGGAGACAGGGTTGGTAGATTCCAATTTTGTGCTGACCTTAGTTTGTCAATGATTAAATGCAAGATGAATGAATGGTTTTGAGTTAAATGTGTTATGTTATGGATGTAACAATAGTACTACAAATGTCTAATCTATCCAATCACATATTTTGGGTCGAAATGACTAATACTTACCAACATTATGGAAAGGATCCCTACAGAGACAGACCGTTTTGTTAAAGAGTAACATCCTTTTTGATTCACCTGAAACAGAAGTCTCGCTCTGAAATCTCGCGAGAGGTTGAGTTGTTGCAGGAAGACGACGGTGGAAACATTGGTCAGTCAGAGTTGGAGAGAAGAGTTTAACAAAATGGTCTGTCTCTGTAGAGATCCTTTCCATAATGCTGTCAGACACTTCGAATAACAGTCAGAGCCTTGTCAGCGGCAAAAACAAAACTTTTGGTAAGTATTAGTCATTTCGACCCCAAAATTTGTAAAGTATAGGGCCCAGGTTTATAAATACTGGCAAAACAAGTCCAGAATTATCACTTCCCATTAATGTCTGCGTCGATTCTGTCTTGAAGGAGCCGCTTTTCCTTGGAAGAGAAAACATTTTCTCAGTGTCATTAATTAAGGACGAAGAGGGGGCTGTGTGGCCGTATGGAGATCTGAGGATGTAATTTGCATAGCTTGATGACACGGGTGGAAATCACTATGATACATATAGGCCTTCTGCACATTCATGAATATTCATTTATTCAGTACGCCACCAACACAGCACATCAAAAATAGATGTGCAGGGTGGAAAATGATCTTATCAGAAAATCCACGGGTGACACACAGCATTCAGCTGCAGTCCTCCGCCATGGAGAATGTGCTCAGTGATTTTAAGTTCATTGAGTTCAGAGTCTTGGTGTAAGCCAGTTTACACAGCCATTTGATAACGGAGCACAACAGAAATGTCATGTAAGTCTTGTGTGAAAGATACCAGGACCCCCTGCTGTAAAAACATGAAACCCTGAAAGACTCACCGCAGACCAACATACTGTTACTCTCCCTGTCAGTGAAAAGCAGCACACAAAATATACACAGAGAGAGGGTGGCTTGGTAGACCTTATGCATGTGTGTTTGCGTGTGTGTAATAATGTGGTCTAATCGGTTTTATTGCTCATATGCCTCACATTAACCTGAAACAAGACGAATATGTACTAGTGATAAACGTTTAAAGTGATGAGCCTTGTGTGCTCAAATGAACATCACTTATTCCAGTACTGAAAAAAGGGAAATAGAAAGCACATCACAAAATAGAAAATCTAGCAAAATCATTCATTGTGAGTGAATGTTTAAAACATTGACTGTACTGTACTTTACATTCTTAAAAGATGTTCTCTTTGGTCAACAGTATCCCTCAACAGGTATGAACTGCAGAGAATTGTATGTGTGTGTATTTTTGTGCACATACTGCATGTTTGTAAGAATGTTTGCTTGGGTAGGCTTGTATGCTGTATGCAGCCAGCCTGCCTGCCTGCCTGCCTGCCTGCGAGCACAGTTGTGTCGAGTTCAGCTGCATCCAAACAACCTGTGAGTGCCTCAACACACAACACGGTGGGAAATGAGCTGGCCAGCCGGCAAGAAAGAGTGCCGACACAGCAAACAATGCTGTGACCAGGGACAGCCGGTAATGGGATAAGTGGCGGGTTGCAAATGTGTCAACTGGAGTGTGAACGCCATGTAAGGTATGCAAATGAAGAGGAGAACCTATTGGCTTGACATGCATGGCCCATCTATTCCACAGCAGCCTGCCACAGTGATACAAGACTTGTCAGAGATGGCCTGTGGCGATTGCAGCAGTTCATACTATAAATTATAGTTTATGGGTTATTGATTCCAACCTAAGGAAATGAATTCAATATATCTCCCATTGTAAGCAAAGTGATAACAAAAATGTCCTGCTTTATGAATGCAAGCTCCTCTGTTGCTCCAACCCCAGGCTGGAAGTTTTCTGAAAATTTTGCAGCATTAATGCCGGTAACATACACTGGCTACAGCTGTGCAACACATAAAATTACAACACAAGGCCCAAATGCATGGTTATAATGAACAATACTGGCCTGTTTACACCACAAAGCTCAATAGCAGGGCATATGACTACACCATGCGCAACTTCCACAGTTAAACACTTACAGGACACAATATCCAGATTGTGTCATGATCCCGTTGAGTGACTGCAGTCCACAACTGGCATCTGAATGCATATCACTTGACTTGCATCCCTGCTCACATTTAATTTGATCTACTGTATGTGAAACTGCAGCTTCTCATAAACATAAAAACATGTTTATGGGCTTCAAAAACCCTGGCAACTTTATTTAGAACAGACAGATCAACTAAATCCAATCATATTTGGCAGTTTGTCATGACATATGCACTATAATATAAATGTTGATATAGAGTATGTGTCTTTGACTACCTCTAAATGAGGCTTGAGCAACCAAATCAGTGCATTCTCAGTGTGTTTCGGGTGTATTAACACCTGTATTTACAGCTGCCCACCTGTGATCAGAACACCTAGGATGGACTCCACTTTAGATTGCATCTGAGCACTGGATAAATAAGTAAGAGGTCTTTAACATTACCTACTGTATCACAGGTTGAGAACACGTTATTCTTACTTAAATGTTCCACCTGTCAGTGCAGCCCCTTTGGCACTGGAGTTTGCAAATATGGTCTGGGCACACTCTAGCACAACAATGATTCACTCAAGATGATTGAGGGGAACACATTCCCAAAATCCAAATGTCAAGCCTTGAATTAAAAAATCTGAAGTGATTTTCAAAAAGTTTCATGAATGTAGCCATGTACCATCTCTCCCCTTGAGCACCCTTCAGCTTCTTGCAGGAGAGAAAAACGTTGTCATAGTGAAGACATACCACATACATAGCCACATACAGCCTCAGAGACAAGTGTAACTTCTATCCCTGGTCTACCCTGATAGTCAGACTGAATCATCATCATCATCAGAGATGTGGGCAGCATTTCAGAGGTCAGGAACCACGTTATCCCTGGTTTAGACCTGCCCAGCACAGCTAATCCTGGCACGGTGCTACACGTTAGCATATCAGAATGCCTTTTCCCAAGTGACATTGCTGTTGTTGTGTGAAGCTGCTGGTTGGTATCACAGAACAGATTAGTCAGTTGTTGGGCCAGTTCAAACACAAACGCGCGCTCCACCACCGCCTCCTCCTCCTCTTCCTCTTCCAGCACCCTTATTTATCTTTTTGATTTGGTGCCCTTACAGCCAGAGAGTTTGCTTTTTCCTCTTTCTACATAAACAAATGAGAAAAGGCCGGTGGCGATGTTAAGTGTGCACAGGAGGGGCAGAATTTATGGCAAACGCAAAGCCAGAAACAAAGGCAAAAGAAAGTGTAAATGACGGCCGCATGCCTCGAGCTCCTTTGAAGAAAAGTCACAAGCCCTTAAGGTTCAGAGAGGAGAAAAACCTGATTTCTGTTCCTCTGCATTTTTCTTTGTCCTTCCAGTCCTCCCTCCTCCTCCTCCTCCTCCTCCTCCTCCTCTCCCCTCAAACCCCCCCCCCCTTTTTTCTAATTTTCCTGAGGACGGAGGTGCCTGCCTGCCTGGCACATGACATTGATTTCCATCAGCGCTTGAAAATAACCTCGGAGCCGTTGCCAGGGCAACCCGCATCTACCTTTTTGCATTTTTGCATATTGCCGCTGAGTTTTTTTTTTTTTCTATCTTTCTTTTTTCATCGCGTTGGCCGCGGCTCACAGAGCGACGGGATGACAAATGCTCTCAGGTAGAGAGGCGATGGCAGGGGATGGAGAGGAGGGGAGGGCAGGAGGGGGGTGATGGAAGAGGAGGAGAGAGCAGCGGTCGGGTGGGTGGTGGTTTGAGGAGGAGGGGGTGCACAGAGAGATGGATGGCTATGCCAGGCAGAGGCAGGCAGGGCCGTGGAAACTCTGGCACGTAGTATGTGTGTGTGTGTGTATATGTGTGTGTTGTAGGGGAGGGTTATTGATGTCTCCCCGTTGGGGGCCGTCAGGGGCAAGAGGGGGGAACAATAAAACACCAGAGCACTGACACCGATGGACTCCTGACTCCTAATTAACAACATAAGGACAGGCGCCGAGATTGAGAGAGAGAGAAAGCGGAAAGATGCATGCAGAGAGATAAAAAAGAGATAGAAAGAGTAGACAAGAGAGAGAAGAGAGAGGACAAACCAAACCCAATTACATTTTGTGGCTCACAAGAACAGCAAGATGCTTCCCTCTTTCTAACACGAACCATCATCCACATCCACACACACATCTGTCCGTTCTGCAGGCCAATGCCACTCACAATGTAAGCCTGCGGGGGACATCAAGTTACATACCTGACAGCGACAGCATGTGTGTGTGTTTATGTGCAGTTGTAGTGCTGTGTGTGTGGGAGTCACGAGTGGTCTTCTTGCTTTGGTCATTTACAGTTCAGTGGCGTAGAGAGGGAGGCATCCTTGTTATTGTGTGGGTCTCTGCAAATTTGTATGTGCACAGGAGCATGGGGCGTGTGAACGGATGCGTGGGGGTGGCTATCGAATCACCGGAGTGTGTCATGAGAAATGTTGATGCACAGAGAGAGAGAGAGAGAGAGAGAGAGAGAGAGAGAGAGAGAGAGAGAGAGGCCAGGCTACCTACGACATTCCCTCACCAACATTTGCCTCATGATTTCTCTTCCCCTGCCCTGTATCAACACCCCAGTCAAAGTGCAGCCAGGGAGAAAATTAATTTCTTATTACCTGATTATATTATTAGGTTTTGCTTGGAGTGTCAGTTAAATATTCCACATCAGCATTTCATCAAGCAAGGTATGGCATGGTATAGAGGAGTGTATTGTAAAGCAGGGCTATGGGTTGAGCAGCAGGGCAGGCCAGCAGTGTGAGCCTGAATTGGGGGCTGTAATTGTCTGAGACGTGCCTCCCCATCCCGAGGAATAAAGACTGGCGCTGGCAATATGCTGGCAGAAAGCAATTTGCTCGGGTGCTATTCCCTCTCCACACACTCCCACAAGCACGCACACACACACACACACACACACACACACACACACACACACACACACACCCCAAAGCAGTGCAATGCCCGGCCATTTGATTCACAATGGGTTCAGGAGTTTCACTCGGGTAAAGCACTCACCTACATACACATTTTCTGTCTCTCTCTCTTTCACTCACACGTACACATACACACAAGCAACTCAAGCTGACTGCATTCATCCAGCCAGCCCTCAGATTTGCCTTTCATTCCCCCTATGCTCCAACACACAGAGGATTCAAGACGTGACCGGTGCCTGAGCGCACCCTGCAAAGCCACCTCCCCACATCTCACAAACACATCGTGGAATTTAGAGGCCATCAGATGAAGAAAATGAAAAATGATATTCTGAGCACTACAGGGGCAGCAACCAAGAGTATATACACTGGGGAAAAAAAGAAAGAATGACATTCCTGGTGTAAATCAATCTCATGTTATATATCCCTAGCTCAAAATGTCCTGATAAGTCTTGGAGGGGGTACGGTAAACAAAATTGATCATTACAAAATTCATGAGGTCCAGAAATCCTAACTTGGGTCTCTTTCCTCCTGGAGGGCAATGTTATTATTTTTTTTTTCCATCCCTCGCAACAAATCTACACACTCAGTGGCTAAGACTCGAGAAAAGGGCAAATTTGCATACCATCCATAAGGAAGAAAATCTGATCATATAAATGTAAATAAGGTGAGCTTAACTTATATTTTCCTTGGGAAAACAGTGAATTTATAACACGAGTGAGCAGCGGACGGAGGACGAGAGGTGGATGGAGTGGAGAGGGCTCCAAGGGGCTCGTGGATCAGTATATGCATTAATGTCAGGGACTGACAGTGGGAAAGTAGCTTTTTTGAACATGCTGGCACAGGCTTGAAATGTTACTGCTGTGGACTAACAGCAGGAGGCAGTGGTGCAGCATCAGCAGAAACAGACGCTTCTTTTGCACACTGATTCTGTATCTTTCTACCCACCTTCATTTCATAATTTGTTGTTTTACAGTTTTTCTCAAATGCTTAAGCACATTTTCTTAAACACTGTTGCAAAGTGCAATCACTACACCAGTTTATACTGTGCAGCAAAAAAACACCAACACATTTTTGCTGCAAAAGGCCGTCACTCACTCAAAACACTTCTCAAAACTCATCTCTCAAAGTAAATAAATTCATCAGTGCATCACAGCCACCAAAATGAAATGTCTCTTTATCATTGCTTAAGTAAACACAGTGAACTGTCTACTGTGGCAGTATGACAAAAGGCACTAAAACTGCATTTCTTGATGCAATTTCTCATTGAGACTTACATACAGTAAGCCCAATATAAAGTCAAATATCCTCTACAGCTGACTGAAATGGTCACCTTACTGGTATGTCCCCTATTCACAATACATACCTTATATGTCACAGTAATGTAAAACAGAAAATACAAAATGAAAGTTAGGAAAAACAAATGTCTCAATGCAACAAATTCATGTAAATTATAAATAAAAAACAAAATGCGCATGGCCTGCAACACCTCTATGGTCATTCAAACACTCCTCTCTATCCGGTCACAGCATTTCATCTGATATTTGGACTAACAATACACAAAAAAATCTTTTATGGCGCAACCGTCCCCATACATGCCTCTACTGTGACGTCCTCACGGGCAGCAAGTTGTCTCTGTCCTCGCTCTGTCTACTCCTCTGTGTCCACCTCCTCCTCTGTCCAAGCACATCACAGTTTACTTTCACATTGTGCCCTCTGTGTGAGAGGGCTGTTGTTCCTCTCTGATGTCTGCCTGGTCCATGTCCAGTGACTGAGGTTAAAGATTCATATGTTATCAATTAATTTTATGCCACTAACACTTTACTGAAACCTATGAAACACATATGTACAGGTGGCTCAAATATTTTTGAGAGTAATACAGTTCAATAGAAAAGCAGTGTAATCCATTTTGACCACCAAGACTAACACAATGCATCTGGGTCTGCTGAATATATTTGTATGTGAAACTATCACGAAACGCATACACTGTTGCGAGAAAATTAGCAGTGGATTTGAAAAATGTGTTTGGAAAATCATGATTTTCATTTGAGGATTGTGCCAAAGCAACAGAGAAAAACTGTATTGTGGTCTGATGGTTTGTTATTGTTTTACAGAAACTCATATATAAAACATTTAGCTAACTCTGCACTTTCTGCAGAGATCAGGACTACTTTAGAAGCATATGAATGTATGTCCTTGTGGAGTTCAACACAACTGACTGCTTTACTTTAGCTAATAATATACTATATTTGGCTGCGAGGCACACAGGCTTCCAGACTGAATGTAATTGTGACAGATAAAAAGTTCATGGCTGAGAAGATACAAGACAAGCATTCTATTAGCCCGCTCCGGGACATGCTGCTCTACCTACAGAGAAAATAAAAGGACAATCTCTCTGGCTGTATGCGCACTGCAGGCTCAAATCTGATTATTTTCCCCACCTATTGTGACTCAGAATTTGATCTTTTCATTTCTGTCCAAACAAACGCTCAATCTGATTTTACCCTTGTATTGACATACAATGCATCAGATATATGCCACAAACTGTAAGAGAAACAGAAGGGGAAAAAAAGTCAGGTTTGAGGGTGCCGTTTAATTCTTTCTCAGAGCGGTACAACCCACCGAGGAACAAAATGTGATTCACATTATCATGACCTCGAAGGGGGTTTCATCGCAGTGTGACTGTGAGGATGCCAACTCGGTCAATGGTGCATGAAACTGCCTCCTTTTATTGGCATGGCATTCAATCAGTTCCTCTTGGGTATATGTCCTTGGCTTTGCAGTGGGGGCCACCCATTACAGCTCTCCCTGCACCTGCCCTCATCTTACTACCCAATCCCTTTTAATGCCTTTAGCCCCTCGCTTCCATCCCTGCATAAATACAATCAGCCCTGTCAAGAAAGGCAGAACCGCTTGCTCTCTTCCTCTATTGTTTCTGATTGATTATGCAGAGCAACCATCTCTCCATCCTCCCATCCCTCTCCATGTCTTTGAATTCCACTGGAGTTGGCTCGATGCCAGGAGATCCTCCCCCATCCTTCCTATTCCCACCCTCTGACCTCATAGCGTGCCCACCCACCTATACATCACCCTCGTCCACCTCTGGTGGGGCGACTGTCGCCCTCAACCAGTAAAAGAAAAAGGAAGACATGGTGAGATAACCATTTGCCATTCACAATTCATACTAAAAAAACAACATTCACTCGTGCAAGTGTAAATGATAAAACTGTACCATTACTCCACCAGGCCTTAAACACTGAAGAGCCAAATCACAACTGGCCTAGGTGAAAACTTTAAGACAAACAACTTATTTCACTGAAAATGTATTGAGGAAGCAATGTTTTTTCTTTCACCCGGCCCACAAGGGAACAGCCTATCTGCCGTAGAGTAAAAGATGGCCACATGAGAAACCATTTCTCAGTTTATTACTCAGAAACAGGGGTTGCTGTTTTTCTCAGCAGCCTGGCACGAGGCGGGTAGCAATACAACTGCCTTGGCATGCCGAGCACCTTGAAGGTGGATGGGGGTCTATATTTCATTGTCAATTGCTCCTGTTATCATGCAACGCACATTCAGTCGCACTCTGCATCAGCGTAAGCTTTAACTGATGTGCCAGTCAGTCAGCCCCATTAAACCCCAAAGCAGTCCCTGGGCAGCCCTTTTGTCTTCGCTATTTGTTCCCCTCAGCAGCACTAAACAGCAGCTCCCACAACATTCACTCCAACTAAACAACCTTCCCCTCCCCAGAGAGGTATGCCTTCTCCTCTCCCACCTCCACTGGTGACTTTAATGAAATATGCAGCTGTCTTTTAATCAAAACAAGGCCAATTTGCATATGGACAGGAAGGGGCGGTGAACCCTCCTCCCCCCACCCTGACCGCGCGAGAGCTGGCTGCGATCCAGGCAGACGAGCGCCCTGATGTCGGAGCGGCAGGAAGGAGACGGAAAGGAAGTGGTGGAGGAGGAGGAACAGGAGAGGCGGGAGGTGTGGATGGGGGCAAAGGGAGGGGATGGCGGAGTGGGAGGGGCGGGAACATGGCTAGAAACAAGCAAAATCCAAATTAAGCAAACGAACAGATGGATGTGGCACATTAGCATACATCAACAACAAACAGGGGCGCCATGCTTCGTGTCCAGGAGAGTGTGTTGAGAGTTGGCAGGGCTCAAGGGTAAATCGGGCAGAGGATTAGAGAATACTAGTGTCTGTGTGTGTCTGTGTGTACACATATTTGTATTTGTGTAAATAAGTTGGTGGTTTTAAAGGTGCTGATTATCCCGGAGAGAACAGGAGGACACAAAATACACAGTTTTAATAAATGCGAAGCCATTAACGAACGGCGATTAATTACCAACAAATTACCTTGCGATGATTACTTTGGAGGTGCTGTGCAGCGAGGCAGGGGGTGTGTGAGCTCGGCAACGGGTAGCGATCTTTTGTTTTGGGTTGTTCGCGGCTGAGGACTGAGGAATAGGCAGATATAACAGAGTTCTCTCCTGTTCTGTGTGTGTCTAAGTAGCTCTAAAGGAGACCAAGGCTGACGAAAGATATGTGTGTGTGTGTGTGTGTGTGTGTGTGTGTGTGTGTGTGTGTGTGTGTGTGTGTGTGTGTGTTTGGGACTGAGAGAAGCAAGACCACTAGCCACTGGTGCCGCACCAGCACAGACAGGCGTTGGCTCGCTCCACGATAGGCTTACCAGCCAGATGGTGAACTGGCGGACTGGAAGTCTATCTGGTTGGCTTGCTGGCTGTCTGGCTGGAAGAACTCTGCCTGGTAACGACGGAGCCAGTGAAGGAACAAGGAAAGCTGTGTTTTTCAACACTGTGGGGTTCTTTTTCTTCTCTTGCGCTTTCCTGTCTTAAAATCTGGTTCTGATCTTTCCTTTTTCATTTTGGCTTACATTCATGCACAAATGGATAGTACTGTAGCATGCATTTTTTTATCTGATAAACAGCCATTATGGACTAAGACACTGTTGGAAAAGGCAGAATAGTGTGCTGGCTTTATGAATACAAATATGAATCACTGTTTTCCTGCCAGGAGACACTGGTAACGTGCCGCCATGGAGCAATATGGTGGTGGGTGGGTGAAGTGCAGTGATATATTAGGCAATATGATCCAGCTGAGACACATAATGTACCTGCTGTTAGATTTGGCATGAATTTCTATATTTCTAAAGTGGCACTGTGGTGGAGGGAATAGGCGATCCACCCTGTCCTTCCTGAGAATGAATCAGAGCAGAGTTAAAGTTGAACCTTTTTTCATCCCATTGAAAGAGCTATAACCCCAGTGAATTATCATCAACCCCCATTGGAAAAAACCCCCCACAAACACCCATACCGTGCCAATCGCCAACTGCCCCACCAATGCTGTCAATCCAGCAGACACATCATTACAGAGCTCCATGCCCAGCCAGCCACCTGCAGACAAGACCGCTCACCGTCTGAGAGAAAGTGATGAAACACATTTCATCATGCTGTCAAATTTAAAAGCTCGTCGGATCTACCTTGCTTGAGCTGATATAACTTAAAATTATGCCATGTAGCTGGGTATTGTTGAATGGATAATTAATTCAGACCTCCCATTGGTTCACAGTGTGCTACTACATGTTGCATGTCGTTGCATCTGCTAATACCGGAGAATACTGCCAAACATGTTTAAAGCTTCCCAGGGGAAGTTTCCTCTGTTATTGTGACTTCTGTTTTACGCATTAGTTAGAAATGAGGCTTTCATGAGTGCTGCTGATGATGACTCAAAAGTCACACTGTTTCTGAACTGCTGAGCAGGCCAATGCAAGCTCTCAGAGTCAGCCATCCCTTTCAGGTGTTCAGACGATTAGAATAGAAGTCATTCTGAACTGCCATCCAGTGCATGCTGTGATAAGTTGTAGTTCCCAGGTGGGCTGAATGAATGAATGGATGGATGATGGACTGACTGAATTGCTGACACCAGGTTTCAAGGAACTCTCTGGGGAACAAACCACGGTTGTCACTTGATAATACTTCTTCCTGGAAATCACAACATTATAAATTGACTTTACTCACGTTTTGGACATTAATGGGAAATATGGGTCAGCATGTAGCAGCAGCCCAGTTAGTACAGTAGTTACGCATTTCATATGGACAGTAATCACTCCCAACATTCCCCATAGAAAATGCATTGAAAAAAACCCCTTAAAGAATCCTGTAAATGGGATGGTTTCATGAATCTAGAGAAATATATGGGTTCTCATAATAGCCTATATTTAGCCGCTAATTGCTAGGTACCCTTTAGGTAGCTAGCTAGTAGCTAAATAAGGAAGCTAGCTAGCCCATAGGAAGCTGGCTAGCAGCCACAAATTAAGTTTTTTGATTGTTATTTTGAAGATTGAGAGCAAATGGTTTAAAATGTCAATATGTCGTTTAGTAAAAGATATATTTTTTATAGACTCTCATCTCAAATAACTAAAATATCAATGTATGAAATAACTTAAATTACTGATTAAATTGAACTTAATTAACAGTAAGAAGGACTCTGGTGCAGTGTTTCACATTAACAACAAATGTGTTCATGTACTGTAGATAATACTTGTTTGCAAAATGCATAAATTAGATGAATGGTTGACAATTAATTTCATCATAACTATTTCAGAGAATATGTCAACAGAGTTGTCCACTTCTCTGCTCACCAGTCTGTAGCTTAATTCAGCATGGATTGTGTGATGAAGCTATTGCACACTAAAAATAAAAATAACCAAAACCCAAAGCTCTGACTGTTGCTAATTCACACCCACCTTCATTTCATTAAGCCTCTTTTTCTCTTGTGTCTGAAAAGTTTCTCATAACGGCAAACTGACTTATTTGTGCAAATACTAAAAAAAAAGGTACTTTTAAAAGACCAGGGATTGCACCTGGGAGAAGTGAAATAAGTAGAGTACAGTACTGTTGCTACTTCACCAGTCAACTAGGCGCTCAAATGACAAGAAAAGCAAATGTGTAAGAGAGCGTGACAATACTGACTTACTGGAAGAGTCTGCACTTGATTGAGCCAACACATTTCAGCACTCAGGGTTTTTACAGAACAAGAAAAAGCACAGCCTATATAAACACCACAAATGGCCGCATCAGTTATCCAATGAGGACTGGACACATAGAAGGACGGCCTCTAAAGGATCCTGCACCTACAACAGAAACTTTTCAAAATAAAAGTTCTCAGAACCTCAAAAGTTTGCTTCTGCAGGGATGCCTGGGAATTTTAACATTAATACTTATTTAGTAAAGAGGAGTATTGTAGTTTTTAGATTTTCTTTGTAGATTATTCATAATTACTCAAGTTTCAAATACTTCATGTGTCTATACTGTATTGTGTTTGTGTGCTTGGTTTTACATTATTTTGTCCACCCCATTTATCTGTTTATTAATGAGGGTAGGCTAAATCACAGAAACTCCTCTCTGTGTAATGCAATACAATTCAACAGCATCACAAACAACATCCTCCAAAATGACCATAATGTTGAATCAGCACCTCTCTAATACAGTTTCAACAACTGAACATTATAAGCATCATGAAGGTTGAATTAATTACAGGACTGTTGTATAAGACTGCATTCGTTTTAGCTATGTGTACCTAATAAACTGGCAACTGAGTGTATATAGGTTGTACTTTTACCCAGGTTTTAAAAAAACCCTGATGAAGGCCATGTGCTGAAATTTATTGGCTGAATGAAGTACAGACTCTTCCAGTAAGTCACTTAGCTTTGCCAAGTTATCTTTCACATTTATACACGAGAGCGTAGACGAGTTCATTGTATCTATAGCACCAACAGGAATATTGTCAGTGCCTGTCAAAATGTAGCCCACATTTCCCTTAAGTCAAACACGATCTTTGTGTTTTTGATCAAAGGTTTTCTATTTCTCTTTTCTGAGGAGGTTACACGTGCTGGAAATGTTTTTTTTTTTCCACAGCTACTTCACTTTTTCCACAATCTGCCATTTCAAGAGGAAGCTCTGAAAGCTCAGACAGTCTCTCTCTGTGCCATAAGGTAATCCATCTGGTTTCTGAACAAATCTGTCCTGGTGTCACACTGTAAAATGCTCTGTAGACTTTGGCAGGAAATTCTTGGTTACACTCACAGTATTTGCAGCTTACTGATAGCCTACAGAATTCTGTAGGTTTAAATCTTTGTAGCACCTTTTACTGTATAATTTGCTGCACTATTATATGAATTCCCATTGGAAAAAGTCATTGAATGAGATGAAAATATGCTGCACGAGCGAGAAAGTACAGATGTCAGTTCATATGCACCACCAAATTGGTCTAGTACCTGTGCCAGCCAGTGGAACTGGCGCTGTCATAGTAGTGTCACAGTTGTCATTATCACTCACATTCATGCTTCGGGATGGCTGCCTGGGAAACTGTTTAGATGGAAGTGTCAACGTTAGGTGTGTGTTCAATAGATACAGATTTTTTCCAGAACTTGCATTGTCTCTCACCTTCGCATTTGCCATTTGTCACCCTGGTGGTGTCGCCTTCAGCGCTGAGGAGTTTCAGACCAATGAATCCAACACAGAGACGGCAGGAAAAGCCACAGCAGGAGCTCCAACATGTGAAAGGGTGACAATGACCTTCGACAAACAACGCTGCAACACATTACATCAGCAGGGTAGTTGAGAAAGAGTGTGACAGGAGGTGTAAATGAGAAGCCCTATTAAACCTGTGCTGTGTGTGAGCACGGTGTGATGCCACTGCAAAGCTGCAAATTCACATTTCGTCTCAGCTGGGTTTGTATTGGGAATGAGGCATACTGCATGCTTTTAAGTATATATGAACTGAGCTCAAGAAAAAAGAGCTGCTTTCTTCCCGTAGTTAATCAGCAGGTGTCATTACATAACAAAAGCTAATGTATAAGAACAATAAGTTCACAGCTGAGCATATTATATTTTTAACATTTTCATCCACCTATTTCCCAATCAATGAAAAAATAATTGAATATCTTTACATGTTTGTTCTTTTATTGGCTGAGTCGAATGTAATGTGACACATAAAAACCCTGCATGTGTGATTCACTAAGTTTAATATCACACAAACCAGAAAAAACAGCCATTGCGTCACTTAAAATCAGATTTCTTTTGCGACTGTTGAGCAGCTATACCCTCTGCCAGTTGTTTTTCATTTTTTGAGGAAAATCTGCACTTTATTTTTCACACAATGGCATTTGGTAATGTTGTTTTATCTAAGTGAAAAGCATGTAATGTAGGGCTTTAATGTGAAAATGGCTAAAAGAGCTTTAAGAAGTCACACCTCTTTGAGATGTTCTAAATTTACTGCAATAAGCAATGTTTAGTGGCTTATTCCTTAATTAGAGGGATGATACCTCTGTAAACAGTCAAAGTACATAAATACGTTTTAAATGATTAAATGTTGATGAAAAAGATTTGGCTCCATCAACCAGATCTGAGGTGAAAACTAAAAGATTATGACAGCAATATTTGAAAACAGGAAACAGTGAAAATGTTCTGAACTAATTAAATAAGGTTGTCATTTCAACCTCAGTTACTAACTGATGAAATATTGACATATTTCCACGGGTTTAACACTGGCAGAGTTGCTCTCATTAGTTTAATCTTGAGGTTTATCCACACAAAGAAGCATCAGCTCTTCACTGGGACTGAATTAAGTTTCTACATTTCTGACAATCAAGACAATCAACTTTAAACAATAAAAATATTAATCTTTATTCTTTGAGATAGCATATCAAAGATAAAACCTTAATCTAGGATACCATAACAAATTACACAAGAACTATACAACAGTAAACCAAGTGTAACCCAATAACTTTCTCTGGATAAAAGACCATAGTTCTCTTGGTTTTTGAAATCTTCTCCTGTATGCATGTATGTAAATTATTCTTGTTGTGACTTAAAGAGGCAGAAAATACACTGCTGACTATGTTTGTTAAGAAATTATGACAATGTTTTAAATTTAGATGTAGCCTCTATAAAATATCCCTTTAGTTTGTATTAATGCACACATATTTCACAAATATTAAAACATCTCAGTTGCCTCATGTTATCTTATAGGTGTGATTTAATGTATTTTCTTGGCATATATTCTTCCTCTCAGTGGTAGCAAAACATCCCCCTCCAACAAAATGCTTTAAGCTTGCAATGTCATCGTTCTAACCATTATCTATTGGCAGGATCAGTTGTAATTATTAATAATCAATGTACAAATATAGAGCACTTTTGCACTTTACTAGCAGGTTAAGTCCTTTGGCGCTAGTTATATAGTGCAGCCTAGCCAACAGGGTACAACATGCTGTATGAATGCAACAAACAAACACTGTCTAAAGCTAAAAGTTCATTACTGTTAAAGACCTGCACCAAACCTCTGGAAGCCAACAGCTGGAATGAAAGTTGAATTAAAGTGATTACACTTAACATACACATAAATACCTATTCATAAATCAACTCTATATTCTGTATGTGCTTCTCTTTAGAACAGAAGAAAATTGACTTTTATTTGGTTTACAGTCAGAAAAAAATGGACAAAACGGCTGCATGGGACAACAGTTGCACAGACTCCTCCACAACCCCCATCTTATACAATAATATTAGAGCATGAACAACAGCAATAAAAATACAACAATAAATGAGTGATGTAAAATGCAAGGTATGACTGTATTACACAACATCGGCATTATATAGAAAGACGGGATGGTTCGGCAAAAAGGGGTTTTAAAATCATCTTAACACAATGGAAAAATGAGAAGAGGACTAATTTTTCCGAAAGCTGCTCCACACTGCTACCGCTTTCTTTTTTTTTCTTTTTTATTATTTTGCAGTGCGGAGGTGTCAACAATATCTTTACTTTCTCCACAATACTATAAACCTAATCTAAATATCCCTACTTAACCCTAGTATCTATACAAAACTATACACCACAACACAAAGCAGACCAGGCCTGTGGCACTAACAGTTATTCCTAGTTTAGAGCTAATCTAGTATCATCTGATATGTTGTACTTCATTTTGAATTATGCCATTTCTCCTCGTCTGGACAGCCCCGCATGGCTACACCTCCCGTCAACCCAAGATCCTGCAAAGGTATTCTGTACACAACTGGCTCTTTTTTTTCTCTTATGGGCATTCTTTTTCCATCATACTGATTGATTATGATCAAAATGTTGTACATTGTTTCACTGATGATTTACTTACATCTTACTTGCATGGCTGCTGCACTCCACGGCAGTCCCAGCAGCCAAAGCTCAGTAATGAGACATGTATAGATTTACTTTATCCATGACCTGACAACTCTCATGTTTTATTGTAAACAATGCTGAATGTAGATTGCATTGGGCAGTCAGGCACATGGGGGGGGGGGGTTCTGTACAGTATTTGGATCTGCAGGGAAGACATGATTTTGCTCAGAATTGTAACGATAGAAAAAATTAAGAAAACAGCCCATGGAAGGAAAATGTTGGGATTTACTCTGCATCCTGTGTCTTGTAACTTCCTGGTAAATTAAAAGCTGTGATTAGGTAGTTCTTTGACAAAAAGAAAAGTCCTTCTAGGTGACAAAAATGGGCTTCACAGCATGAGTGTGAGCTTGTGAGCATGCGGGCTTGTTCATGTAAACAGAATACATGTGTGAGTGTATGTTTTGTGTCTGGCTGTGTCCTGATGTCATGAATTGGCAATTTGGCTCCTCTCACAGGACTCTCTACATCTCATGGGACAGGGCTTCGTGCTGAGCAGCCACTCCGTTGGCCTGCAGGGCAGCGGGCTGCTCCTCAGGCTGACCGTTTGCCTTTGGCTGAACAGCAGGATGGTCAGAAGGGTGTGAGCTGAAATGGGCGTTGGATTCATTTAAGCGGCGGACACGATATGTCTCATAGTGGATGTTGCCTGTGATGTCCTTGATGTTCTGCATGTGTGTCCTGAAAGAAAGAAGACGGTATTACAGCACCAGTAAGCAAATGCCTACAAGTGATTGCGTTCTTGTGTTATTTCCCAAAGTGGGTGCCATGGCACGGGTCAAGGGTGCCAACATGTTTTGTTCATTTCCTTTCATTTTTTTACTGTACATTTTAACTACACTTGGTTAACTGGCCTAAAGATTTTTGTGAACAGGGGCAGCTAGCAGTCCCACACTGGAATGCCTCATCTGCAAGGAAAAGTTATCATGGTGCCAAGTAAGGTCTTCAAGTATGTAAAAGAGCTCAATAAAAAACACAATCAATACATGATGTTGTGTGTGCATTGTCCTTGAAAAACTAAAATATATATTTAAAAAAAGTACAACAGTTTTTGAACAAAACAAAAAATACATTTCACCATTTAGCATACTTTATTTGTATTCATTGCCATTTTAACATCACCATAGCAAAATAACATGGTATTTTTCTAAGAGACTGAGAAAAGGCATTTATCGTTTCATGTAATATTGATGCTAATTCATAGATAAAATCAATATTATTTGTTTTGATAGTTTGCCAACAATAAATTCAGATATCCATGGTAAGTTTTAGCTGAAAAGGTTGCATGTGTATGCAAATCTCTATGAAGGAAAAAAGTCTGGGAACCATTGTTTTAGCCTAAAGTCAGGCACAGATTAAGACTCCTGTACTAACAAGCAACTTACATACTAACATTCAATGAAAAACCTGCCTGCTGTAACACTGTCTAGGGAAGCACTCAACCCATCTACAATATTTGATTAGCAGTGATTTCACTAGAGAAGTGAAGCTTCATAGAGTCTCAGTGCTGTTTTCAACTCATTTCATCACCTCTACAAAATAAAGTGAATGGTTTCTAATCTAGCAGGAGGCTCACTCCACAACAGGTCTTTTATACCAGTTCCTATATATCATAAAATCCATAAAATAAACTCTAGAGTATGATGAAAGCTCACCTGATGAGGAGGTCTCGCAGGTAAGCAAACTCACAGTGTGCGATATTCTCAACTGCAGAGGAAGAAAAGAGGAAACATTAGTTGAATTACATAACTTGAGGCAGACGTTAAGTTTTTATGCAGCAGTCAAGATAAATAAGGGAAAGATGCCCAACACATGAAACAGTTTGAAGTCATGAGATAACTAAATATGATCCATCAAAATCTATTCCAGCTCGCTTGCCATTCCTTAAAAGCACCACAAAATGGCAGTGTTGCTCACGAGTCAACTGGAGGGCATCCTCTAACATGACATCTCCGGCAATTTTCTTAAGCCAAGATAACACACTCCTCCACTTTCGAGTAATTTAATACATCTCGGCTCTGCTATATATTGGAGAACTTTAAGTGAGATGTTTTAACAAACTCCCAGTGACAAGCTGCTGGTGCCTCCAGTAGGGCTAACATGTGTTTGAATTATAGATTATGTCAGGAATATAAATGAAAAAAAAAAAAAAAAAAGGAGGGTGCTATTTATGTAAAGCTTTGAAATCCAGGGGCAGGAAATTAAATTCTCTTTGAAATGAGGAGAGTGGAATAACTGCTGGGTCTGTGAGCGCTGATTAGTGGTGTCGAGGGAACACGCTACTAACTTGTAACAAGCTGCACTTCTGGTATCTCCACTCTCTACTCGTGGGGAGTATAGAGAAGTCCCTATATACAGTACAATATATACATTTAAATGCATGCTTGCTCCACTCTTTTTCCTCCCTCCGTCTCTAATTGTCCCCTCAACCCCTGAAAATAAACGGTTTCTTCTCCACGTGTGATATATACAGACTTTACTTCTGGCTTCTCCCCTAAGGCCTAAATTATAATGTGCAGCTTCCTCTCTCCTCCTTTTCCTTGTTCCCTCTCTCCCACCACTTGGCTTTACTAGAATGGAGTCATTGTTCTTTTAGCCGGATGAGACGGCATTTGTCCTACAGTCCGCGTGCGTCACCTCTCTCACCCTGCTGCTCTGTGGAGTTAACTTCATAATGCTTGCTGAGAGAGTAATAGTCACCTTCAAATTCCTAACACTAAAACGGCTCATGGTACTACCTTCGAAATGTCATCTTTTCAGGGAGTACAACTGCCAGGTTTTAGGCTTGAACTAAACGCATTTCTGAGGTTCAAGTGGGACCAGTGTAAAGAGATGATTAATGGGGTAGGAAGGAATAAAGAAATTTGTAATCTTTGCTTTTTGTTTTTACCTCTTTGTGCCTCGAACAGTTATTTAAATGAAATCACGTGAGAAGTTTAGAGGGGAAATGTCTCCTTGTTGGAACTGCTAACAACTCACAGACGTCTGAAACATGACAATGGGTCCCAGCCAGACACTGCTTTCTTGTAAAGGGTTTTGTATTGTATTTTATACGCTTATCATATAAACTTGTCATTTGAAAATGAACCATTAACTACAGCTGTCAGATAAATGTAGTGGAGTAAAAAGTACAATATTTCCCTCTGAAATGTAGCAGAGTAAAGGAGCAGAAAATCCTCAAGTACAATACTTGAGTAAATGTACTCTGTAACTTTCCACCAACCTTTTTTGGGTTGAACAATCCCTGAGCTACTTGGAGCTATATGGATGAATGTTGAGTTGCACATGTTTCTCAAAATGTCTTTGAAGGTCATATTCCTGGTGAACAGTCGGTGGTAGTGTTGGTGGCCACTAAATCACAGCTTTCTAGATTCTACAGTCTGAATAATTTACAAGATATAAAAATGGTTTATTTTTATTGAGTGATTTATATTTTACAATTCATTTATAGCACAGGCAATAAACTAGAGCTCAGTATGCACTACAGAAGAATGTGCTGAAGTGCATTCTGGGAAGGAGATGGTGTTTGTTCAACAGTGATAGTCCCTTGTCCAGGCCTCCTTCAGCTGTCTTATTGTCCTTCAGTCATACTTTCAGTCCCAGTCCAGACAGATGTCCTCTCTCTCTCTCTCTCTCTCTCTCTCTCTCTCTCTCTCACACTCACACACACACACACACACACACACGGGTGAGGTGAGGACATTCACTTGCAAAGAACCTCCTTGGCAGTGCGAGCATGCAGCACAGGCCAACAAATGTAAACTGTATCAAAGTTACTGCGTGCAAGTGTGTGTGTGTGTGTTTTATGTTCCTGTCTGTTATCCCAACGGACACAGAAAGCCCTTGTAAATCTCTTCCTCCTGTCTCATACATCTCCCTAGTTACAGACTCGGAGAGACGTATGTAAACAAACGCGTGGTAGTCAAACAACAGACGGTTAAACCAGCTGGCCAGATTTTAAAGCTGCAGTACATAACTTTCCACATGTTGAAAATTCACTAAAATGAGACTCTGTCGTCTTCTTTGCGAAGCTGTTTCACCTCGTTGTTGTTGGTACATTGTGCGAATGCCATCAGCTGACCAGGAAGCAGGCATGTGATAAAGTTAGATGGCCTTGGCACTGTCAACTGCACAGGTGTGACCCAGGTGAGAGTACGGTTAATGAGCCGTTTTAGTGTTTGACCAAACTCCACCGTGCAGATGGACATTATAATATATTATTAGGCCAATCTGTTATATATGTATGTAATCATTTTTTTTTTTAAACTCAATGGATTTCAGCTTTAACTGATGCTGCCAGTGGAAGCTACATGTGAACATGGCTGATCTGTGTTTAGACCGTCAGGAAACATACATTATTCTGCCAAACAGACAATAGAAAATGATTCACCAGGCAGAATAAGAAACCAGCTGTGCAATTTTGTGTTTGTGTGTGTGTGTGTGTGTGTGTGTGTGTGTGTGTGTGTGTGTGTGTGTGTGTGTGTGTATGTCCTAGGATTCATGTGTATTACCCTCTATGGTGCCCCATTTTGTTTTCCTTCCCAGAATCCTCTTGCCGTTCACCTGGTACTCCTGGTCACTGCCCACAACAGCAAAAGGGATCATCTCCTGTTGAGTGCACACATGCAAACACACACATGCACAGAGTCATTAAAGTGTTACCAGTGATTTGTTTTCAGGTCATGCTTTGTTTTTTTTTACCTTTGATAGAACATGCTGTAATTGACGATCATGGGTTTTAAGATTTCCCAAATAAAAACAGAAAAGAAAAGGAGACAAATCGAAGAAATTACGTCTAACAAAGGCTTGAATTTTAACATGCAAAATACACATTTGTGATTGCTATGTCAAGTGCTGAAGCCACAGGAGGATGCCGTCTACTGTGGCTGTTGAAATTTGAACCGACTGAACCCGACACTGTCAACTTACTCTGATTTTGTCATTGATCAGCCTGTCCTCTGCATCCTCGTCAAACTCTTTCTGCGGGTAAACATCGATTCCGTTGGCTCGCAGCTCTTCCCTAATCTGCACAAAGCCAAGCACAATGACACACAAACTTTACATCAAATTGGCTTAAGATACATAGTAACAGCACACAAAGTTATCTTATATAATATCTATATCTATCTATCTATCTATCTATCTATCTATCTATCTATCTATCTATCTATCTATCTATCTATATTTACCACTCTAAACTAAAGCAGTCTTTTAAGTTTTGGTAATCAAATTTTGAGAGCTTTTTCTCACAGTTGCTGAAACATAAACATCATTACACATATACAAAGGCTTCCGTACTGAGAGCTGAAACAGACACTGAAGAAAGGGAAGTCAGACTGGCAATCAAAAGCATCAATCAATCATCTCACCATCCCCGCCCTTGCCCCGCAGCCAACATCGAAGTCAGTCAGTCACCATAACACGCAAACACACTTGATGCTTGGACTGAATACTGTTTACACACAGGTATTTAAGTTTGGGCCGGAGACTTGAATAGAAGCTGCTCTGCCCCAATATAGGACTTAAATAAACACTTGGTAATGTTATACTGGCTGGTGTTGACACTAAATGGTTCCTAATATCCTCGACACGGAGGACTTAACATGGAGGTTAACCGCTCTTAGGAAAAATTACATCCAGACAGAGGTATGTCTTATAAAATGGCCACCCCTGTTCTCTCTATGTCTTTATAATGACTGAAACTCAGGCACTGATGCAGAAAAATAGACAGACAAGCTTCTGGGAGAAATGTCCTTTTAATGAATGACTGTTCACTCCCACAATTACTACTCTGACAATTTCCACTTGGTCCTTGATCAAACATTTCATTGTTTATCCTTGGAGGCTTTCTCGGGCTTACATTATAGGATGCAAACCAAGTGAAATTCTACAAAAAAAGCCACATCAACCGTTGGTTAGAGGAATGCAAACAGACACTCACAGCTGGACACACTGAGGCTGAACATTTAATAGAAAAACCCCTTTTATACTGTTTGCATGTCAAGTTGCTGCAGGGAAAATGAGGAGAAAAAAAACATTTGGCACGAGAGGCTTTTAGTCAATAATCTTCAGGGTCATACAGAGCATGTGCGGCCAACCAAAACAATCCAGCTACAAGCCCTGCGGCTTCCATTCTCTGTCAGGGCCTGGTCCAATCCCTGCTTTGTTCTTATTGGACGCTGTTACAGGCGTCAGGGGGACAACGGTAGCCAAGACACCCATCGTGCTTCTCTAAAATGAATAAAGCTGTTAGAGATGTCTGTAGTCTTGGAAGGAGGGATGGGGAGATAAAGGAAATGATGGAGGAAGGCAGGTGGCTGTCTGCCTCCTGTGGACTGAGAATTATCTAACAGAAACACACGAGGAAGGGATGCATGGGATGACCGTTTAAGACTCAAGTCAGGTGGAGCAAGAATCTGTTGTAGCAGGGAAAGCCATGATAAGGAGGTGACACCTGTGACGTTACAGTGGAGGATTATCAGCCTGAGGAGTCTCATTGTATGTTAGTTAGACCAAGCAAAAGCAAAATGACCCTGAAAGGAACAAGTGACTAGCCTAGAATCTGCCTTTTAAATGAAAGCCTGCATACCTTTCCAATGTTTAGTCTGTATACAATTGCTGAATTTGGCAATGTAGGTTTGTTTATCGTGCCAGCGCTTGTGATTTCAAATTGTACAGTTAACAGCATATTGAAACAAGACTAAGAGTCTACAGCAATACTAGCTGCTCTGTGAGGCCGTACTTAGGCAGAGCGGTGCTTTGAGCTAAATGCTAACATGCTCACAACGACAATGTAAACAGTTAACAATTAAGCAGGTATAATGTTTACCTTGTTCACCATAGTTCACATTAGTTTAGTGTGTTAGCATGCTAAAATTTGCTAATTAGCGCTAATCACAAAATACAGCTGGGGCTTATGCGAGCATCATAACTATTGCAGGTAATAAGTCATAAACCAAAGTACTGGGCCAAAGATGAAAAGTCAGGGGATCACCAAAGTCATTAGGATTCATCCTCTGGCCACCATGGATGTCTGTACCAAAGTTCATGACAATCCATCTAATAGCTGTCAAGATATTTCACTAAAAACCAAAAATGTGAACCATACGACGGTGGTGCTAGAGGAAAAGCCAGAGGATCACAAAAGTCATTTGGAAACATCGCCTGGGGACCATGATTGTCTGTACAATATTTTGTGCTTACAGTACCAATAGTCGTTGAGGTATCTTAGTCTGAACCTAAGCAGTGGACCGACTGACTATGAGCATGGCTAAAAAAATAAGCAGCACTTAAAGTTGAGTCAACTGCAAACTGCAAAGAGCTTTGACTATTGCCGAAGCATCAAAAACATGGAAATGAACTGGATTATTTGAAGAAACCGATGAATATTCATTGTTTACTAAAATGCTACTTTCTAGCTCCTTTCATTCTGGTCATGTTTCAGAGAGGTCATGTTTTTTTCATGTGCCACACAGCGGAGACCTCTCTGAACTTGTCTGACTTGTACGATCACCCAGTAATTCACTGGTAATGAAGGGCCTGCCTGCTCGGTTGGCAACCGGGCAGAGGTTCCCCATCTAAAAAAGAGCCAGACTTAAGAGTTGTGGAACGCCACTCAGTAAATAAATGCTTCAAATAAATAGTTCTTAAACGTTTCCGTCTGGACTGAGCATGACTTTCGAAGTGTTACAGTTATAGAGATGATACAGTATTTCCCAGGATGGGTACAACGTGGATTTGCCCAGATGGCTTTTGTTTGTGGTGCCTGGCAGCTCTTCATATGTTACCGACCTGTGGTTATGGATATGCGTACAGTGTGTTGGTGAAGGGAATCCGCCGACTGTTTGACCTACTGATGCACTCGTCCATTTATTTTAAGCTTACTTTAAAGACCTGCTGCAGGTTTTTGCAGGTGTGATGGGAGGATGACATCAACCAAAGTCATATGTGAAAACCAGCTCCACACACGCACACTATATTTTCAGACACTTGTAAAAGCACCTCTTCCATCCAAACACACACACACTCCCCCTCTCACCGTCTGTTTAAAGTAGTCCCTCTCCTCCAGGGTGAGTGTGTCGGCCTTGGCGATGACGGGGACGATGTTGACCACCTTGCTGAGACGCCTCATGAACTCCACATCCAGAGGCCTCAGACTGGAGGAAGATAGAGAGGTGTGAGAGTGTAACTTAATGCATCAATGTCTGTAACTATATGTGTTTGTTGTTAGGATGCTCCAAATTAAGGTGTCTTGGGCTGCAGCGGGAGCCAGCAGGTAATGAAACAACTCACAACACTGCAGATCTGTGCATCTTTGCTCACACAGATACCAAGATGTAAACCTTTCCTCTTTTTGTTTCTGAGTGACAGAACTGCTAGATGCTACATCCCGCCTAGATCAAATTATTTTCCTTTTTTTCCTCTGTGGCACGAAGAAAATATCTTCTACTACAGGAAGTTACAGCATGTGAATTCCTTGTACATGCATGTAATGAAACACAGTAACCACTAGAGGGCAATCATGCTCTATTCCATTACATTCAGTCCACCCTGGTTTCTCATGTTGGCACTCAGCATGCTGCATTAACATATGATGCCGTTTCTTTCCTATACTCGCTGAAACCATTTTCCTGTTGCACTCTCCTACTGTAGGTGTGATTTCAGCAAACTGTAGGAGAGCTTGCACATTCATTTTGAGGGTTAATGCATAAAACAGTCAGTCTAATGCAGCTCTTTGTTTGCCGTCTCCCATTTGTCCTTAATATTCTGCTTTCGCTTAACTCAAAGCACATTTGGACAAAAGTATATTCTCCTCATTTTTGTATTATTGCAGTGTTTTCAAGTAAGGTTTTCTCTTTTCTCCTGTAACAGCCATGATTGTGCCTAGTGAAGCACTGATTAGCGCTGTTCTTATATCATATATTTGCACTGTTCTGCACTGCTGTCCCGCATGTTTCCTATTTCCCTCAGCCCTCCATGTTTTTTTTTTTCTGTCTCAACGTTGCCTCCAGTTGCTCCTCCAGACAGACTCCCCTCGTGCTGTCTGCTCTGCCCTCCTATTAGCCCCAGCCAAGCCAGGCCAGCCTAGTTCAAAGACCCAGGGGCAGCTGGAGGAGAGGCCTGGCTGGCTCTCCACAATGACTGACAAGCATGTCACGATGAACATGGAATGAAACACCAGGGAAGCATGTGTTACAGCACGAGAGAGGGGAACGGAGAAACAGAGCTGCACAGAGGTAAAGAGAAATGACACAGGAGGCGATGCATTCAACCGAGAGACAGAGAGTGCTAGGCTACGTTTTTATGCATTTTTCATACTGAGGGGACAACTGGCATGTGTCATATGCATGCAGAGAGGTAGGACAGCAAGAAATCAAAGGAAAGAAAAAAAGAGGTTGATGATCTTTCAGTGTTAATATTTATCAAATATAAATTATGTAACTGTCTATGTACAGATGCAAGAATGTACAAGTTGGCATGTGAGCTGCGTCATATGCATGACTGAGCATACACACTGCACACATGTATCTTTGCACATGAACATATGCAGCATGGACAGTAAATATGTATGTATGCACGCATACACAGATGTCCACTTAAATGCCTGCTTGCATGCGCAAATTCTCCTTTTTATGTGGTTAAAACAAAATAGCAGTCATGTTTATGTAATTAGAGAACGATAAGCTCTGCGGTCAAATAAGAAGTGGAGAAAACAGCGCAGATAACAGTGTAGATAGTTCTCTCTTCCTTCCTTCCTTTCTATAATAGATCAGAAACCAGCTCTGAGTTGATGAAAGTCAAAGTGCAGCCTTCTCTTTCTCAGGAAGACATGTTAAATGAGGTAACAACAAGACTGCCCAGAGGGAAAGCAGTGTGGCTGACTCTGCCATTATCGGAAATGGCTGCTGATGCCAAGACTGTGTTCTGCATCGCTGGGCACAGTTCATCTATCTGAAACCACAGAAGCAACTTAAAGGCAAATTGCTGACGAGCAAATTACATTAGAGCCTCGATAAATACAAACTGCTGTTTAAAAACGCTTCAGACAAAAAGTCAATCTAAAAAAATATCTCAGATGATAGAGGCCTATGAGAGCTACTAGGGAGTTTCTCTCATCGTATTCCTGCCTGTCATTCTTGGACTGTGGTCACATGGCAGAGGAGTCCAGAGGCTTTTGGCACTGTGTCTGTGTAATTGGTAACAGGCCCTAATTTAAAACTCCAACTGGCGTCAACTGGTGAAATGAAAAAGGGAAAATAAGCAAAAAGAGAGTAATAGAGAACCGTTTTAGAGTTCTTAGATTTATTCCAGCACTTTCTTTTCCTCACGAACCAGGCTACAGTCTGTGGGAGGACAACAAAACGTGTCCAGCACAAATTAAGTCTCCATATCTAAACATATGCACACATACACACTTGAAAACATGTTTTAACACACATCATCTCTATGCCAGGTCACAACAGTAGCCCTGGCAGATGTCTCCTTTGTTCTCTTGCCTACAACTCTCTGGTTGGCTGTAAGGAAGACACCACTTCCTGACAGATGCTTGCAGCTTTGCTTTCAGAATGAGTGTGTATTTTCATGCGTTCATGAACATGTTTCAGTAACGTGTGCATGTGTGTGGGTGGGTAGTGACACTTTGAATATAGCCTGATTAGGGACAATGTTTGAGGATGTAGGAGCTGAGAGAGGGAAGCAAAACAGATACAGAAAAGAGGGAGGAGAGCGATGTGGGTGTTGTTAAACTGGCTGAACTGAGCAGCTGTAAGCAAGATGATACACAAACACAGTCAGGGCATCGACATACGTTTGGTTATACAAGTGCTAGCATGCCTGCTGCCCACTTGAGTCCACTACACGCTCTGCTTTACACACAAACACACACGTTCTCTGAAGCAGCAGGTGTGGTGACAAGAGCAGATGATGAGGGGGGTCTGTCAAACAGCGGGACACACAGACACACACACTTCATCCCCCACTCATAGAGGGAGCGCTTAAGTGGACAACTGTTGAGTTACTGGTGCGCAAAAATGTGAAGCAGCAGTGGATGGAGCCGTCACAGAGATATGCGGTCAGATGGTTAGTGAATGAGTGTATGGTTACAGTTGTGTACAATACAATACTCATATTCTCTGTGTGCATCTGCAATGTGTGGCTGTACGTCCTCCTTGGCCTTCAGTGCTACATGAGGACACCCCACTCATCACTGTTAAATCGGACAAAAAGACCCTAAACACTGACAAAGCAGCAGGAGAAATGTGGTTTGTATTATCTCTGCATTAGTGAAGTCTGCCAACGCAAACGGCATGTAAGTGAAGCAAACAGCCGCCACCTGGTTGTTTAAAAAGAGACGTGTGCTCTGCCAAGACACCGTAAGGACACTGACTGGTTTTCTTTCCTCAAAGCCTTTCTTCGATTGATTTACTCGGACAAATCTTGTGCCAAATTACAGCATCATTATTGTTACAATCCCCGCGACAATCTTTTTGTGCTTCAAAGTGTCTTTTGCGCTTCAAAGAGTCTTTTGCTGGCACACAGGTGCTCGTCTCTGACCACTGTCGTGTTGGATCCTCTACCAGAAATCTATCTGTGAACCACCTGGTGTCCCATCTCTCTGTTCAACAACTTGTTCCAGATGAAAAATGAAGGCACTGAATCAATTATCAAATCCAGACCTCTGACGCAGAACTTTGTCAAATTAAATTCAGCAGAAAAACACTTTCAGGCGTAGTGATACACTAGATTAGGAGTTTGGCAGATTGAGGAAAGTCAGACATGGTGAGGCCTCACGATTTCATAAATTTTAGCGGTAAATACATTAATCAGTAAGCCTATAATCAACATGCTCAGGTAAAAGGTTAGTATATTACATATATATGTATAATATTGCCTCAACCAAAATTTCTCCTACTCAAGATAAGACACTCTACATCCTGACAATCGTTTCCCTGTCTCTCTACCTCCCTCAACTATGACAGTCCAATTTCTTTGTGAAATCTGACTCTTCAAGTGATACTTCAGTGTCTCTGAGGAGAGAATGAGTTCCACATGTGGTCACTAGAGAGAGAGATGATAGAGAAAAGCTGGAGGAGGACGTGGTTAAAGAGCTGTGGACAGACAATGGGTCAGGGGAGATTCCCAGAAGGCCTGATTCGTCTCTGCAGCTGTGGGAGAAACTGGAGGAATGAGGAACAAAAAGTCACGGCTGTCTCTTTAATATATGATCTTACCAGTGGCCTGTGGGAGGTATGAAGTATATGCAGCAGTGCACCCTGGAGTCTGGGATCCTCTTCTTCCTGTTGATGTTGATTTCCTCCTGCAGGTAGGCTTCATACTGGTCATTGATGAACTTCATAATGGGCTGCCAGCTGACAAAGGAAACAGAGTTCAGGAATGAGACAGTCAAACAGTCAAAACCTCTTGCTTACAGTTATTCAAGCTACTGAAGAATTATAGGGATGAATAATAGTACTCTGGTTTCATGCAGAGTTTTGTTCTGCAACTATATACTATATATTCTCAAAGAATGTGAGTTGCTAAGTCGTGTTTTGCAAAACAAGCATTTTGACATTTTGCCTCAATAATAATTATAACATATCATCAGCCATGTTGTCCAATGCAGCTTCCCTCTTGGCCAAAAATGAAATTTCAGATATTTTATTTGTTAATTTACTTATTACATTACGTACTTTTGTAAATTAATTCTTTACATCAAGGCTTAATCACAGAGTAGGTACTACAATTAAATCAGGTAAACTGGTCACATTTTCTTAAAGCGCTGCTATGCCCTAAAATAATGAATTCATATAAACTTCATTGGCATGAAATTTTCTAATTTAAAGGCTACATGCGCATACAGCCAAGTATTTCCTGTGACTATATAAAATAATGAAATTAAAAAATTGCAATGTTATTTTGATAAAACACTGAACTTTGGCTTTGATAATCAAGCCAGAGTGAATTAGTAACCATGCAAATGCAATGACAGAAATTACTTTACTAACAGCTACTGAGGCCTTCAGATAAAGTAACCCCAGCTCACCAGTTTTCATTGTTGATCTGATCCCCAAAGCCCGGAGTGTCAATTACTGTCAGCTTCATCCTCACTCCTTTCTCCTCAATATCTGGAAAAAAAGAGAAGCTATTTAATTAGTATTTCTTTTGGACACACACACACACACACACACACACACACACACACACACACACACACACACACACACACACACACACACACACACACACACACACACACACACACACACACACACACACACACACACACACAGAAAGCAACAAATCAGTAGTATAACAGAGCAGCAGGAAACTCATATTAATAATACTATAAATATTTCGGCTGTAGGCTACTAAACATGAACGTTGGCCAACCGTGACTGATGGACTTGATATCGATGGTCTTGGGGATCCTCTCCTCCGGGTCGGGCTGCACCGACTTACGGCTCACCTTGGATTTGAACAGGGTGTTCATCAGAGTGGACTTCCCCAGGCCGCTTTGCCCTGATCAGGAAAACACACACACACACACACACACACACACACACACACACACACAAGAGTTAGAAAAACACATTCACTCGTGGTTTTAACCCTAGACAGTTGCAAGGGCAAACTCAGTGAAGACAAGAGCTTCATTCAGCTGAATCACAAAAGTTTCTTTTAAGCTTTTTTCCCCCAAAAACTGAAGAAGACTGAATATGTCCATGGCATCAGCGCTAATGTATGGGTTGTATAGTGATTGTGTGTGTGTATGTATGTGCATATATGTGTGTGTGTTAATAGACCATGACAAAGACAGGACAGCTGCAGGGTCAGACAGGCAAGCTGTAGAGGCCAAGAGGACAGATGTATAGACAAACTGACCCCCCCCCCCCACACACACACAGTCTACTCTACATGGTTGTACAGTACAAGTCTTTTAGATATATTGTAAAATAAACATGAATTCAACATGGATGGTGGTGGTGAGGCACCTCAGGACTATCTGTTTAATCAGTTAAGAATCAACTTAACTATGTTTGACTAAAGTTAGTAAGGAATACATTCATGGAATATGATTATGTTTGCATTGTTTTCCTTATTGAAAATGTAAATATAATCATGCATCAACCTGGATATTATTATAACTGCGCCTATGTTTTCATTCAGCCCTAAATGTATTTAAAAAAAAATAATAATAATGTATAATACATAATCACCATAGTGATGATTACATTATATTTGGGTTTTATTGGAAAATACAACAGTCACATTTATTATATAACACTGTGCACATATGTTTTAGTACCTCTGTGACACATCCATTACATTTTTACCTACTTTGTAACCCCACTGAAACAGAACATTTATAGAAAACTGTGCTTTCAGAATACATTTAAAATAGTTTCCACTCAGGGACGGATCAAGCCGGTAAGACAAGTCTACAGGGTGACTGAGAAAATAGTGACTTTGATTTTACAATGTTACTTTCTACACCCATGATTTCTCTTGTTTGTTTAGTCCTTGGGAACACATACAGACAGGTATGTGCTTATTTGTACAACACAACAATACACACAAAAATACATATGGTAATAACATTTTTGATTTGATTTTAGTGTTTGTTTCGAAATATTTAAAACTTCCCAAAATCTTGAAAGTCTGAATAATTTGTGCATACACACACACACACACACACACACACACACACACACACACACACACACACACACACACCAACTCCTGAGCCTATTTAATTTCCCTTCATATTGCTCCCCCGCCCTCTGTTCACAGCCCCTATGGGCATCCACTCTGGCGTGTGGAGCGTTGCCAAGCTGCCAGGCCCTCTGTGACACCCAGGGCGGCCTTTTCCAGCACTCTCTCTCTCTCTCACACACACACACTTTACATTCGCTCTACTCAGCCACATGCATTCACCCACACTCACACATTCTCTCTCTCTCTCTCTCTCACACACACACACACACACACACACACACACACACACACACAGACTGAGACACCCTTGCTGCCCTCTCTGTGTGGTGGAAATCAAAAGGTCAGCTGGCTGAGGGCAGGGATTAGGCAAATGCATCTCATAGAGGAGACCACAGTGGACAGGGCCAAGACCACAGCTGCTCTAACCTTTCACGTCCTCACTCGCCATCCAAGTGACAACTCTGTTAACCAACGGAAACTTTATTATAATTGCAAAAGATGGTCTAGTTTTTAGATTTTGTATTTCTATCCTATATTATCCCGCTGTTCTTCTTGTAGCTAATTTACATAAGCAATTAATAATCTACCAAAGTTCAGGGAAAGAAAGCTCCTCAAACCTACAGTGAAAAATAGGTTCTTGACTGCATACTGTAGCATTGTGCAAGGGGTGACCACAATATCACAAACACCTCTTCAATCTCAGGCAACCCGGCGACTGAAGAGTGACAAAGGAGAGTCAAACATCTCATAAACCAAAAGGGAATGAAAAGAATTCTCAGGATTTTATGGACCAAGCGCTAAAGGCAGGTCAATACTGGCCTTAGAGTGAGAAATAGGACTCCAGTGAGGTGTTAGGCAACTATCTGCCAACACATTACCCTAAGAACTTGATACGTTGCTATTCTGAATATCAAAGCTCCCTTTGGCAATCAAAAATCACTTCATGCAGGTTTAAACTCATCTTTGTTATTTTCTACTGTAAACTTTTTTTTTGTATTCTACTCCAGTGCGCAGAGTGTGAGAGTATTATTTCACAACACAGTGTTATATCATCTGACGACACGAAGTTTAATTTATCCTTGAGGTGTCGGAGCACTGCAAGTGGATACACGTCAGCGCTCTGTAGAAATGTGCAGTTAGATAGTGTTGTTTCACTGAGTCACTTTACTTTGTTTATTCCCACTAATAAACAGTCACTGAGTCATACTGCCACTTTCTCACACTTTCACTTCATTCCCCCAACGTCTACAAATCTACATGCCTCTTTTGATGAACAGTATCAGTCCATATGCAGTAAATCCATGTTTGTCATGCTATGATACATCTCCATGGAGTTCTGCTGACATGCCATCTAGCTGTGTGCGCACAAAACGCTGCCCTGCAGGGCCTGAAATCAGACTGACTGCACCACGCCAATATGAACAAAACATAAACACCAAGGCTTAAAAATCCATTTGGGATGTAGCTGAGGCTTTTCAACATATTCTTGTTGAGTGAACTGTACCTCAGTGTGTGATAAAACCACACTGACATTCCTTTCTCTGTAGACAACATAGGTGTACACAGGTTCGTTTCTGTTTTATATTATACACAGGTGCATTCAAGGATAATTGTGCGTGCATGTTAAGTGTGCACAGACTCGATGGTGGAACCTAAGTGGCAGTGTGTAGCTGCTCTCCAAGGAAGTGTGAGCTTCAGCTTGTCAGAGTAATCGCCATCATTATGCCACTTTCTCCTGACAGCCTCCTTTTAACCACTCAAGCGTGCGTGTGTGTGTGTGTGTGTGTGTGTGTGTGTGTGTGTGTGTTTGTTACATCATGGGCACACAAAGAAAAGAGCTCACTGAGGAAGGCACCATGCTGGCTGACTCTTAACAGAAAAACAAAAGTAGAACCATAAATACAAACACATGCAGTTTTGACTGCATCAAGGAGAGCCGAGGATAGGTTTCATGATAAATGTAATACAGAAAAAGAATAAAAAAGTATTTTTCAGGTCAGAGAATCTGCAAACTAAGCATGCTGTGTATGACATCCTGTTAGTTGTTTTGGCTTGAGGGATACTGTAGCACCGTCAGAGAGAATCCATCTTGCTACTTGCTTCGTTCTACATTTTGTGTTGTTGCTGCCTAAAGTGAAAATGTTTTCAATAGTTACCATCTGATCTTTCTTTGCTGAATTCAGTACTGAGTCAATAACTGTTGTGAACATTTGGAAGCAATTACAGCCTCAAGTCCTCTCGGATACATCTGTGTCAGTTTAGATTTCAGGAGTTTTATCCAAATCTAACATGAAGTCATAATCAAGCTCAAGGTCAGTATGGATGGGAACAGCTAAGCTAATCTTTACATCATACCAACCCTGACCAACCTTTTCTCATAAAAAAAATAAATAATCGCTTTTTATATGCAATTATTTAGCATTAGCAACACATGTTTTCAACCTTTTACAGTTTCTTACAACACCTACCCATGGCAACTAAAGCAGAATAACGTTGTGGTTACGTTGAGGCATGTAAAACCACTTGGTTATGGTAACGGGAAGTTGTTGTGGTTAAGTTTGTGCCCCGTCCATCTTGGGGTCCACACTTACTTCTCACTGTGCTATCGTCACACTACCTCTGGCATTGGCACTAAATGTTGCCAGTGACGGTAAATTGCTATTGCAAATTAGCTGCATATGGACGTAATTTGTGGGAGACAAGGTTAGGGTTAACAACACAAAATAACATTATAAATGCTGGGAAAAGTCAAGGGGAATGAACTCTTTCTGAAGGGACTCGGATCGATATTCTGATTTTTTTTTTTCTAAATTGGAGAGAGCAACAACACGAGAGCAAAGATCCTGCCATTGTAGCTGTTGTTCTGGATGTTTGGTGAGTGTTTTCTTCTCTTAGTTGCAGATAAACAATGAAACTTTTGGACTGTTTTTGTTAAATGTTGATTTAAATGTGTGATGTCTATGTCAGACTCACCCACAACCATGATGTTGAGCTCGAAGCCCTGCTTCATGGCCTTCCTCCTCATCTGCTCCAGGATGGCATCGATGCCCACGTAGCTGAAGTCGCTGCCATGGGTCTTCTCCCCCTTACCTTGTGGGTTGGGGTGGTGGGGCTTGGCGGACTCAGACATGTTGCTGTGGCTCAGATTGACCTCTGACCCTGAGGGATGCAGATTCAAGAGAAAAGACAAATAAAAAGAGATGTTAATTTATGTCTTAGTTTTCTACGTTTTGATTCCAGGTTCAATATACAAGCGCAAAGCATGATTTTTATGCACTTAAGTGTCCAAAGTGTACAAATTGGTAATAAAAATGTTGGCAGCGCATGACTCGGTACAGAAATGCAGGTGAAATCATATTAACTGCAGAAAACACCAAGTTCAGTGTGAAGGCCATAGAAGATACTGATCTAAGCAGTTCATTTCCTGTGTGAAACAGGATACACCAGACTTAAAATTCACATATATGCACACCCGCCTTCATACAAGACAACACTGAGAGGTGATAATCTGCCATTTACACTATCTGCCAAAAACCCAACATGTGCAGATGTGCATGCACACGTAAAATAACAAGATAAAACTTCCCCTAAACGTTCGATAAAGAATTATCGTTTTCACAGTGGTCCTTACTCCAGTGCATACACTCAACTGTAAAACTAACCAATAAATCATATGCGAACAGGCACACATCTGCCCCTTAATGTTGCATAAAGTTCGACTAGCAACCACCTCATGTTAGCAGCACAGCCCACAACAGAAATTTGGACTTTTCAGAAAAATGATCTGGAAGTTGTAACCAATGTGAACAGCTGTAGATTAGAGGTGTATTTCATAATCATAAAGGAATTAGGAAGACAAAATGGACAGACCTTGATGGGAGAAAGCGCTGCCAACTACAAATCACGGCTTACCTCACTTTAAGGAGGATCAATTGCTAGAAGAAGAAGGCTGTGTGCCAAGGCACCGCTGCAACGAGCAAAGTAAAACACAGCTCAACTCTGCCAAATGCGCTAGTATGTGCTTGCAGCAGCAGAGACTCGCTCTCTTCTTAATGTAGGAGGAGACACTGTTTCCTGTGCTGTGACAGAAACTTGTGGTATCGTCTGTGTGAGGTTTGCAGTCACAGACACTACAAACCACAGACACATATTGCTGAATCTTAATGGAGGCAGCCATCCTGATTATCAACCCCTCTCTCTCTCTGGGTGAGCAGCCTGCATGCAGACAGGTAGCCTACAGTATAGCTGTAATAGTTCAGATTTTTATGGGGGGGTCTATCATTTTTTCTCACATTTTTTTCACACACAAAAAGTTCAAAGCACTAGCATCTGTGAGCTTTTTGCTCAAGGCAACATTGTGCGTGTTGGTGATACGAATATAAATGAAGCACAAATAACAGTGGAACATTTTCTGATATCTATCTCTCCTGCTCAAAGTTTTGCCTTCCTGGGCCCTTAGATAAGATGGAAAGTGTGAAATGGCTATAATTTTGGACCATCAACAGGCTCCAACGTTCAATTGTCAGACAGTCTAATGGTTATGTGATGAACTGTGCTGTGATACTACATGTGGCTTGGCTAAAACTCAATAAATCCATTGCTAAAATCTTGGGAAAATAAGAAAAATCTACCCCCTCCTGTGCCCATCATCAGTCAGTAAATGGATCAGTATACAAGGTTTTGTTTTCGCACAATAATTTCCACAACCAAAGAGGCAATTTCCCTTTATGCTAGGACATTCGTTTCATCAGTAAAAAAAAGCAATCCTGACATTCAGGAGTGCAGTTCAATCCATGCTGTAATGTGAACCCTTTGTTAATACCTCCGCACGGTGAGCTTTAATGCTGCATCGCTGTCCTCAAGAAACCCGACACAGAAATGCAGCGTCTTGGAAGTGATACAATAATCCTGAGGTATTTGTAAGATGGGTTTGCAATTGTTTGCATAGTGTCACAGAGTGTCGTTTGGCCAACCCTGCACTGAACTCTATTATATTGAGCTGCATCAGTAGCCTCTTGAGTGACAGAATGCAGATTAGCTCTAATGACTTACTCCAGTTCTGCAGTCAACCTGCCTCCTGGGCACCGTGACCATGCCAGCCCTGGGCCATCTGCTGGCTTACATGGCTGCTCTCTAAGTATAGACCAACAGTCACACTCTAGCAGGCATAGCAGCAAGAACTAGCAAATGCGAGACACACATGAACACATGCAACAGAAAAAGGAAGAACAAAACGGCAGTGCCAGGAGAGTCGAAAATGTTACCCAGCCTGACAACCACCCTGCCGCTTTGATATTCACTTCTCTTTCTCATGTAGCCCAACTGAGCATTTTCATCAGCACTGCTTCCTAATGATACCCCTTTCATTCCCAGGGCTAGGGATGAGCTGGCCGTTGGCAATCGTTCTTTCACTGCCTTTTTACATAATTACTTATGTACCGGAGTGACAGTTCTGCCATTTGCATCCACAACAGCCTCTAAAGTGTCTCTGAGTCAGATCTGCTTTTGAGCATTATGATGCTCCACAGAAGAAAGCGTTAATAACCTTTGCCACGGCGAACTACATTTCTGGATGAGTAACCTCATTAAAAATGAACAGAGACATACAGTATGACTCAGATCACAACTCAGTGGCCTCAGCCGCTGAATCCAAACTGCTCTGAAACGAGACAGACATAACGGATGCAGCGAAATAGAACAATGTATCAGACACATGAGACTTCACTGGAATAAAATTCCTTTGAGGAGCTGCGTTTTATTTAACTGAAGCCAAAAAAAGCCACAGTGAGCCAGTGGGGTGCACAGTTCATTCAAATGTAAAATATGGGAATCCGACCGGTGCAGAGGACCAAACAGGTGCATCGATGAACCTAAACTGACCCCTCAATGAGAAAACACATAAAAAATATTTGGCCTGCTATTATCTCCCTTCATCAATACATAGTCTCCAAATGAAAACAGCATTTATTAAAGTGCACACAGATGTTATGTGTGAAGATCGCTTCCAATAAATACACCAGGCAGAGGATTTTTTTGTGTTTTTTTTTTTTTTTTTTGCCTCGTCACATGCAAAAGCGGCACTATAGGATTAGCTGATCTGAGAGCTTTGGCTAATGAATGGAGTTCAGGCTTTTCCTTTGCATGAATGGATAGATCCCATCAAAGAGATGACTCTAGTGCTTTATCTTCAAATGAGGGCAATTATTGAACAGTTGAATGGGGGCTGTTTCAAGTTTTATAACTGTCATTTAAATTTATGTCTCCTTACATTTCTGAAGCAATATTCTTTGAAAGACCGTTGGTGTTGTCTTATTGATGAAAAGTGGCTGTATCTCACTCGTACAGTACTCTCTAAAAAATGAGTTTCTGTCATGTGTTCAGTGTGCATTATGGTACTTAGGGTTTAATTTCCTGTTTGTCACTGAGGGTTTCACAGCAGACAAAAACCACAGCATTTACATCCGCACTAAAAAACGTTTGTAGCTTAAAGGGGCACATCACCAATTATACACATGAATGTTAGCAGGTAGGGAGGAAGATATAATGTGAAATGCTACCAAGATGCATTGTGGGAATTGTAGGATCTAGTGTTTTTGGATCAGGACCCATACTAGGGAATAAAAGTCAGGACATCTCGGCCTGTGCTGCTTCAATTTTGACCATTCTTTTTCAAATCTGTCTCCCAATCACTGGACTTTAATGAATTTATATTCTTTTATTTAGTTTCCCAGGGGCTATTTTCCATCTTTATCCCTTTTGATGCCCTATGTACTGTACAGTACCAGTGCATAGTAAGGTAAAATAAGTAATTACTGTGCGTCAGTGTCATTATTATGTCTGGATAAGCCTCTGAAAGGCTGCACAAATCCTGTAACAATAAATCTCTCGGTTGTAACCATTACATTATTTTAGGAAGGACCAAAGTGATAAACTGTACAGTCTTAAAATGAGAGAGTACTCAACAGATTTCTTGGAAATCATTATAGCATAGCTCAGCGGAGACCAGAAAACAGCATTCTTGTCTGGCCTCAACCTTCACAGGAAAGTAATACATCATGTTAATATTTCAAAAAGTATGTAACATGCAAACAATTAGATGACACATATCAGTAACCACTATCCTGAAGCATCAAACCCACTTTGTTCCTTCCTTAATCTGACCTGTAATCTAACTCTCCTGGAAAACTAACACAGTGTTTCCCTTCAATCAGATACCATTTTCTATTTTGCTGTAACGGAGAATCCCCTTCCCACTCCAGCCTCACACATAACTCAACACTCCCCTCTCTCAAGCCCGTCATTAAAATCCCATCAGGCACATCACATCCAACCCTACATTTAAAATTCACCGAGTGAAACTTGAATGTGCCAACGCCAGAAACAAAGCCTTCATTGTCTTCTTGAGAAGCTTCCTAAAAAACAAACTCAGTTCCCCTCCATCCACAAGCGCCACTTCACCTCTTTTCAGCCCTGCTTTAAATTATATGAGAAAGCAGGTTTTTGTATGTTATTGTTTAACTCCAGCCCTGACAATATCAGTATGGTAAATATCCTGCAGAAAGGGAAAGAAAACAGGGGTGAAGGAGACAGAGACAAAAGAAATCAAGTAGAAGTAGAAGTGTAATTAGCGGATCAGCCAAACTGTTAAAATGGTGCGGTTGATGACTGACGCTCTACATAAGGAACTGGTCTATGTGGGAGAATTTTAAAGTTGACCATAATGTGTTTTCAGTTCTGGATTCAAACAGCTCACCTCACAAATTTTGCCTGCAGTTTTAATGTGCATGCCATACTCATGCTGATGTTTTGCTCTGCCTCCGAGATGAATTGTGTGGAAAATCCTGCCGCTGTCATGCAGGATACAGTTGCAAGGAAATGAGACGGGAATTGAAATTTGGTGCACTGAGACGCACCTGAATGCCAAATCAGTAATCAAATGGAGAGATTCAGTCTTTCAAACTTAACAAAGCAGAGGTGTAACTTCGTTTTTGAGTAAATCTACCAAACTCCACATTACATATAAGTGGGCCTGCACCGAGGACAAGGCTCCGATGAATGTTATTTTGTCGAGTGGGTCATGAGTAAGGTTGTTCACTATAAATTAAACCTTTTAACTTCTAGTGAACAATACTACCCTTTGTTGAAAAGTTCTGTGGGACTCCTAAATCTTGATATTTACAGGTAACTCACTGATAAAGCCCTTTTTATAACTTTATATTTCACTTAAACAGCATTGTGTACAAATGCAATGTTTCTAGTGATGTTTGCAGCCGAACAAGGTACTTGGTTTTCTTCTCTTCCCTGCCTTCAGTCTCTCTAAGCATATGTTCAAAATCTGTCCAATCACTTCTTAGGGGGTTGCGCTTTGGGAAAAGAAGGTATCATGCCTGTTCTTCTACTCACACACCGTTACTGACAGCTCTTGAACACTGTCTGCTATTTGAAAGCTGTGTTATTTTTTTGAAAAAACATGGTTCCCATGAGTAAAACCCCTAAATCTCTTCCCTGGTGCAGTTCAGCTGCATATTTCCCTTTCCTGAGTGTGTGTCTATGTAAGTGTGTTTCTCTGTCCTCTATTTGTCCTCTCTTTTTTCCTCTCTCTTTTTTAAACCGGAGATGACATTTCCACCGGCCGTTTGGTGGCTCCCACTAAAGAGGAAGAGATCATTAAGTTTTATGCCTGCTGCCGTCGGGATGAGATGGATGGAGGGTCCAGAAAGAAGAAGGCAGCACAAGAAGTTGACTGACAAGTCATAAGTGTGTCACATGAATACAGGATTAACATATGCACAATTTAATATCATCTAAAGATTTTATGGAGTAGTTTTATGAGTACGGTCAGGTAAAGAATGAGCTTGTTTTAGCCAGAGTCTCAAATGAGAAATATACCATGTCATCTTGGGGCACAAGCACATTAAAACACATCACTACCGTTTCCAGTGCTATACTAATTGCTTATTTTCCTGATAATGAGTAATGGCACTAATACATTTAGTGGAACGCAGTATGAGACAATAATGGCTTACCCCCAACTGTGATACAATCTGTTATGCAGAGTATATAGATGGCTTAAACCCACAGTGCATTTGAGTGCAGTGCAGGTGTGACGTGCTGTACTCTGCAGAGACAAAAGTTCAGATGGTAAAAGCTATAAGTCTATGTTTCACAGGGAGAGCTCTATTTAAAAACAAGACATCTGCCATAAAATGATAGCTGGGTAAAAAATAAAACTCCTCTGTCATGTCAGTAAGTCATTTGATCAGATGTTAGCATTGTGAAAGGCTTCCAGACTGAACAACATTTGCAAAAAAAAAGCCCTAATGCTGCACTACACTTGGGGAAGCAGCAGACAAAGTAATGTAAAAATGTCACACGAAACAACTTTGAAGCCAATTAGCAGCATTTGTCAGCTACAGTATATTGAGTCCTGGCAATTGCGTTTTGCTGTGCGTGTCTTCAAATAAACGCAATACAAGACTTTAAATAATCTGTGCCCACATCACAGCTGCACTGGTCAAAGAAGTGTGAAAGTATTCATGCTGGGGACTACAGTCAAAATAATGGCAGCATAGGCCAAACACAGGAACAGCAACCACAAGTTTAAACTGACAAGAAGAATATGACACTGTATTGTGGCAGCACTTAGAGATGTGATTTACTGTGCTGGCTGAAAAATGTCCTTTTCCCTTCAACGTCCCTTTCCAAGAGGCGTTAATATTATTTTGTCTACACGCTGTAACGGTCTGATATTGGGCCAACCACAATCCCAAAGTCTTTCTTAAATCTCTGTGAAAGCATTTGCCAGTTTTTGCCTGGTGCGGTGACTTCAATGTCAAGTGTATGCAAGTTTCTAAAAGGAGCACAGGTCTCCAGCTTAATGCTACACTGCGTTCTGTTTGAGGAAGATAACATGACGGTGTATTTACAGTAGGTAGTGAAAGAGTGAGGTCGACAGAAGGGAGCTGGGGAGGACAGAGGAGGTCCCCCCTGGCTGTCATCCACATCCAAGAGGAAATCCCTCTCACTCAATCCCTCATCCGTACCTTGAAACCAAAAGGAACGTGGCGATTAAAAATCCTGACGCATTTCTCCATAATAACAACTCCCTGCCGCGTAAGACGTTGAGGCTCAGTGAGGTCGATGACGGCTACAGCTGACACAAACAGACATCGGCACTTCAGAAAAGGTCTGAAGAATGCCACTGGCCCACTTCATCTTTCCGCCTTGTCACTTGTGCCGGCCCACTGAGAATGCGACCTCTAGTCTAATGTGGAGCAAAGCAGATGGTGTTGCTCGGTGTTGAAATACAGCTCTCCACACGGAAACTTCTGGTAGTGTAGATAATGACCTGTCCCAAAACACCTCAAAAAGATTGAAAGGGTGAGAAGAGATGGAGAGAAAGAGCTGTAGATGGAGGGTCATTGAGGTAAAGGGCACGACCAGGGGGAGATGTGGGATAAATGCTACAATAACAGTGACTGGCTGAAAAACACAACAAGAGTGAGCATGGTTTGGATCAATAGCTGTAAGCAGAGACTGAGAAAATGAGAAAGCAAAGCCCAGCACAGCGGGGCAGTCATTGTGGTGCTGAGTATAACTGTGAGAGTCTGCTGTTCTGGGCAACTCTCAGTACTGTAGGCTAACTGACCACAGCCGTAACTCAAAGCCCAAACATTTCTGAGAAACATGGAAGGGGAACAAGGAGGGTCCAGCTGCAGACCCATCCACAGCTGCAGAAGGGGAGCTGGTACAGGGTTAAGGACAAACAGAGCCCATGCTGCTGTAAATCACAACCACCAAGTATGAAGTGGGAGAGGGGCTGGCTGGTTTGAATATTTCAGCGCTGCATGCTGCGTAGCACGTAATGACAAGCATCACACTGTTCAGAGCTGACTTCTGCATTTGAAGACGGTTCTTTTTTTCTCTGAGTCACACCAGTAAGCTGTCCATAAAACATACCGCTCATTAGGTCTCTTCATTAGTTCATTTTACATCCAAGTGTATGAAACCAAGTGCGAATAGACTCGGAGGAAGAAATTCAAGAGATACAAGAACGAGTGGCCCAAACTATTATATCAAGGGTGTGCAAAATAGTGACAATAATACATTTTAATAAGTTATCATTTTTTCTAATGTAAATAACCATGTGGTGTTTGTGAAAGCCAGAGACCAAATTCTGTAAATTCCCATTATCATCCTAGAATCAAAAACCCATTGATGGATAACCCATAATACTGCCACAGTGCAGTAGATGAGAGCACCACAGGCCTCCGCCCCTCCAGTGCTGGCAGGCCCACAACCTGTCACCTCTGACAGGACATGACATGTCTGACTTCCTCCCATCTGTGACATACATGTAGAACAGAAAAAGCCCTCCCACTGCCAGCAGCTGGAGTGATACACAGTACAAGACAACTGTTAGAAATGTGTTTCCTTGTGACTTACTATTGTATTTTACAAAAAGACTGCTAGTTCATCATTTTCTACTTCAATGTGCTGATGACCAAAAAGCGTTACATTACATAAGAACTATATTATTCACTTGCTGATGGAACAGGAAAAGAAGACATGACGATACACATGGATACAATTAGCTAGAGGACTATGAAGACATACTGTAATGTGGGAAAGAATCATTTCAAATAAACAGTCTGGTTGTTTACTGTAAAACATGTTCACGCCTCTTTTCCTCTCAGCTCCGCTGCCTTCAGGGCAAATCCTTTGGTCAAAAACATGGGCCAAAAGTGCACTGAACTTTCCAACATGAGGGGAACAACAGGTTCATTCTATACGGGGGTGAATTTCCCTTTGAAGAATCAAGTTTGAAATCATTGCACCTGCAGCATTTAAGGTTTCCTGAAAATAATATCGCTGATGGGACAGGACGGGATAATACCAGGTGTTTAATAGCAGCAAGAAAAAAACTTCTTTGTGAATTTATTTCACTCCGCTGGTCCTAAACAAGCCTAATGAAGTGTTTATCTGTGGTTGATTGAGTTATTTATTATCAGCGAGCTAATGTGATTAGCAACAACACACAAACAATGGCTGAGCGGCTTTAACTGGCGCCTATTGTGAAGCATATTGCAATAATGCTTTATGTAAATCAGATATGAGGCAGCATTAGGAATTTGCGGAATCAAATGTATTGTGTGCCAAGTTCCAGCACACTGACACTGCAAGCTGACTACTGTGGGAAAATAAATCCAAATTAATTTCTTAATTCAATACTGCTCTACAAATGGAGCAGAAAGCTCCGTTTGTAGTCTTTTTATGTTACTTTAGCTAAGACTTGACTGGGATTTCTGGGTGCAGCATCCAACAAAGCAACTATTCAGCCACCGTACTGCAAACTGGGTAAAAGTACACCATGTGACGCACTGAAAACATGGAAGATAGCTGATATTTCAAAGGTTTTTCTGGCCTCCAGGGCACAACATTACAGCTAACCACAACCTAATTTACTTCCCACCAGAAGCAACTGACGAGAGTTAGAAGAAGAGAGGAGTTCTTAATAGTCCCTGTGGAAGATCCAAACTCAAACTGAAAATATGACCTGTTTGACTCTTCAACTCTCCTTGAACTTGGCAACAAACCCTCTGGAGAGCGGACACAAGGGGTCGTCAAAATTAAATCACGTCAAAACAGCTTGGCTCCATCAGTGCCTGGCTAATCGGCTGCACTGGATCAAAGTCAGGCTGGAAACTCTGTCTGATGTGACGAGAGCTGAGGCTAAAGGAGAAAAAGTGACTAGAGAGAGCCCTGGAGACCTGAGACCTTACAGAGTAATCCTGATTGGTCAACACTCAGTCTCATTGTGGCAGATTGATTATCCATGCATGCTCCAGAGCTGAAGACACAATGGCAGGGAGAGGGAGAAAGAAAAGGAGGGGGAAGGGGGAAGGGGGGGGGGGGGGGGGTAGTGCTCACCCCCCACACACACCCCAATGGCTGAACAATGGGAAAGTATTGAGAAAAAATAAAGAAATGAGAAAGTACAAGGCCTGCACGCTAAATTAGGGCTTTTCTACAGATCTCCTGCCAAAAACACACTCTCCACCTCTCAGCCTCAAAACTTCATTTTCTACACAGCACACACGAGACACCTGGCAAACTAACTTTGACAACAACGGCCTCAGAGCACCAATCCATCTCTCCCCCCTTCTGTTTCCCTCTCGCTCCCCCTTTATCTCCAAAATCATTTACTGCGCTCCTTGTAAGACAGAAAAGCACACGGCAAACATAAAAATCAACAACTCACCCAACCCTTTCCTCTCCTTCTCTTCACTCTCTTCCTTTCCCACTCTCTTCCCCTCTCAATCACAGCTCCAGCTGGTGAGGCTGGACTGCTGCTGCTGCTCCCCTGGCCACGCCCACAGCTGAGTCATGTGACCGCCATCCCAAGTGGCTAGGAAGGCATTCGGCAGCCACACCCCTCATTCAGACAAAGTGAATGGAGAACATTGTGGATATAGCAGGCTATCTCAAACCATGTGCGATTAAGTAAACCCACTAGAGGAAAAGGCTGCGTGTGTGTGTGTGTGTGTGTGCAGTTTAATCAAAATGAAAGACACTGGGAAAGCGTGTTTATGGCAAAATACAGGAACATTTATTTTCATTATTTTCCCAGTGTGTGTGTGTGTGTGTGTGTGTGTGCCTGTGTGTTTGCACAAAACAAGAGGCAATAACCTTCTCACTTCCCTGTCCTTGTGTGTGTCCATCTGCTCTCTCCCTCCCACTGCTTTGTTTCACTTAGGAGGGTATTAGATTATGTGTGTGTGTGCTGAAAACATTTGGTCATCTCCCTCCTTCAATCCTCCAGGGCTCTCTTTCTCTTTCTCTCTGACAAACACACACAGACACACACAGAGTCTCCATCCCTTAAAACTGTGGTTGACTCATGACTAAAGCCATGACTAAAACAGAACATTTCTAAGTTTAGAAAAGAAAAAAAAACATCTTTAAAGGTATAGTTTGACTTTTTTGGAAATACGCTTATTGGTTTTCTCTGCTGAGAGTTAGATCAGACGACTGAAACTATCCTCATATCGCGCTAAATATGAAGCTAGAGCCTGCAGGCGATTAACTTAGCTTAGCATAAAGACTGGAAGCAGGGGGAAACAGCTAGCATAACTCTCTCCAAAGTTTAAAGAACCCCCCTACCAGCACCTCTAAAGCTCACAAATTAATGACAATTTGTGGTTTTACGGGGGGATTATGTGCTGAACTGTTTCTTGGCCGGGTGTAGTGACTTCCTGGAGTCTCCGCTGGTTGCCTGGCAACCTCATGTTGACGAAAAGACTCTAGGGATTTTACCTTTGGAGAGACCCAGGTTAGCTGTTTCCCCTTGTTTCCAGTCTTTATGCTAAGCTAAGCTAACTGTCTCCAGGCTGTAGCTTCACATTTAATGGACAGACATGAGAGTGGTATCAATCTCACCAAATAATAATCATACAATAATATGAGCATATTTCCCAAGATGTCGACCTATTCTTACAGAAAGAAGAGTTCCTGACTAAAAGCCAAACATACCCAATTGTCATGGATGGTTTTACATGCTCTGTGCTGCTGTTGTGCTTTCTCTATTTTTATTTTGCCATGGTGACCTGCTACCACTCAGCTCACAGAAATATGAGATACTTTTGTACCAACAACTTGAGTGAATCAAGCAGCACTGAACTCAATATTGGCTGCGAAACAGAAGAAAGTGGTTCCAACACTCAAACGTTCTCAGGAAATTCTCTGCATTGCTCTGGTGTGCTTCCTGTGTCCCAGTTCACCCACAACAGAGAGATTCACATTTATCACAGCCAACCCGCTGACTGCAAACTACTAATGTATTCGACATGTGAAAAGCTGTTTTCTAAGAATAATTTTTATGATTAAAGAAAGATTCTGGTAATAAAATGGATTTGATCTTGCCTGACTGGATGGAGTGAGTGATTCATTTGTTCCTTTGTTGATATGGCTCAACATTTTTCCATCAGCCTACAGGCTAAAGGCCTGAGAGAGGTTTTTTTTTTTTTTAACATTCAGCAGAAAAAGCTTCCTTCCTGTCAAAGCTGGAGGTGAATCTCACACTTGGCTGTGGCTTTGTTGTGAATGTAAATGTACAGAAGCATGAATGCGTCTATCTGTGTGTTTGGAACATATTCATTATTGTTATCAGTTTCTATTTACAAGTCTAATAGGTCTCATGTGCTATTAAAAAACCATGCAGTTGACTTGATTTGACACTGAATAATTTTACATTTAAATAGATTTTAATGTAACCTAACTTGCTCTGCAAGACAATAATTTCTCTCCTGGACAGCAAATAGGCATCCACCTATCCACCTACTGGCTTCACAATTTAAACATTTTGATGGGGTTTGGTTCAGTTTCAACTATCACTGCTCTAGCTTGTCAGTATTTTATAAACTATAGGGTTATTGATAGATTCACTGCAGAAATTCAATGAAGTCTAGCAATGGACTTTCTCTTAGCAAATTCTTTTTTTTTGAGATCAGGATCCTAAATCTCCAGAGTGCAAAAAGTAAATGTTTTTACTGTCCAGCAAGCCTGAAGAACCGCCTTTCTGAGCTTCTGGGCAAAAATTCTGACCTTCCCGTCATATATCTCCTTTTCAGCAAAGAAAACATTTTCCATATAGCTCTCACTAAACAATAAACAGTGTTGTCAGTGAAACCCATGACCCACCAGTGTCTGAAGTTGCCATTTCCTCTTGTGGGAACCAAAGATCAAAGGGGAGGTCTGCTATATGTTAGGAGTGTTATTTTATTAGTCATCCTGAGAGCCTGAAAAGCAGCTTTGAGCAAAAGATTTACGGCAAATAAATGTGAATTAGAATCTAAGCTTGGTGATTAACTGTGTAAGACATGTGTGTTTGTGTGTAATTTGCATTGCCTGTTTACATTATACATAGTCATAATAGAACAGGCACTTGTTCACTGACAGATTTCAGAAAACAGCGCAAGAAAACCGTTGTACGAGTGCGATATCCCATCGAGATTTCCGTCCACGTTTTAATTACAGAACTCAACCAGGAGTCAGATTTTCTCGCAGTGAAGTCATGTGCTTACTGCTGCTCTGAAAAAAGTTTTGCTGCGTTTCATTATTTTTTTCTTTTGAAACACAGTGGCCCCTCGAACCACTCAAACATTTGATAGCATCAAAACATGTGGGCTGGAGAGGTAACAGAAGACTAATACGCGGTGATGACTGGCATGCCATGAGCCTCACTGGGGAGCTCTGTGATTGGCCTGGAGGTCAGGGCTGATTGCTGAAGGCCACCAAATCTGGGCAGAACACATATGGAGCTGATTAAAAGAGCCACCTCCATGACTCAGCAGACCCAGTGACTATGTGACACATCCTCCACAAGAGAGGGGGAGAGCTGAGAAGAAGGAAGGGAGTAAGGGAAAGAGGAGGCAAAGGAAAATAGAGATGAAGTAGGAGGAGGAGGTGTGGGGGGTGGTGGTTGGAAGAGTAAGGAGCAAAAGGGAGAAGGGAAAAGAGGAAGAACATCTGGCTTGGCCTGGATATCTACAGGGAAGATAGCTGGGTCTGTTGGAGACTTCCTGTTGTGTTTTTATTTTTTTTGCTGTAGTTGCTGTGCTCCCCTGTGGTGCAAATGGAGACAGCATGTGTGTGATGAGTGAGGACAGTTTATCTCAACACCCTAAAGTGGCCTCAAAGACTCACCCTCCCCCCTCTGACTGAAATCACTGAACATACATTACTGGACAGATCTGTGTATATATCTTGAGCTACTTCACATGTTGACAGTAAAATACTTGACTCCTCCAGGTTTAGTCCTCAGACCCCAGCTTGCACATTTTACCTCAAGGTTACAATAACTCAGGCCTGTGTTTGCTTTTTCATTAGCTTTTTACTGTACTAACAGAGTAAAAACTCTGTGCTGTTTTTATAATGATGACCGCAAGGAAGATAAACTGGCCAGATTTTGTGGTCTGAGCATTTGTTTATGGGGACGTGTTTGGCTACAGTGTCCGTTTGGTCTGTTTTAAGCCAGCAAAGCTTTCCCAGCTGGACTGCTTAATACTGAGAGCTAGCAACAAGGACTTAGAAAGATGGAGAAAATGAGTAGCCATTACCGTTTTCAACTACCATAAAAGCATCGGTTCTTCAAAATCAAACCACAGCAACACCCGGGCTAGATCTTGTTTCTTCAACTCAAGAGAATGAAACAAGTATTTCAAGAGGAAGTGTAGAATAGTGTCCAGAAAGCAGATTTGTTTCAACTAAACAAGGCGGTTTGCGCTAAAATAAAAAGAAAGAAAGTGGGGAAAAATGTTCAACCAGCAGACTGGGATGTTGCTGTGAATCTATTTCCCACATCCCCATCTGAAGAGGATACATCATGCCTCGACTTGATTGGCCTTAATGGAAACCAGTTGTCCCTCTTGCCTCTGCAGAGTGATAGTCTAAAACATTCAAGCCCTCCCACAGATACAAAAGACAACCAAACAGATACTCACTATGGGTTTCCATCTCGTGGTTGTTGTATATCTCACTGCAAGTAGAAGTCATCTCTCCTGTGAGCCCTTATCTGTCTCTTCCCTCTCTTGCTTCCAGTAGGATTTAACAAGAAAAAAAAACTCTGATAAGGCAAGAAAGCCTCTGAATATCACCCAGCCTCTAAGTTTTGTCTATGTGGCAGCTGCTGTTAAATTCTTTACTATTCTGTAGATGAACAAGAGCTAAACTAAACTAACTACGCTTCCTGATGCACACACACACACACAAACATGTACTCTCTATTTTTGATGGAGTCAAAGCCTTCCCAGATGAACAATAAACACAGCGACTCCAAGGGATCGGCCTTCTGGGGAATCCCTGGCCCCTCGCTGGATCTGCGGGGGCGAAGGACAGGGATGACTCAACTCGAAAAACGAAGAGAAGGCGGAAGGAGCTCTGTGATTAAACTCTTTGTGCGGTCACTGCATGCCTTCCAGAAACATCTAGCCCAGTTATGATGCTAATTATCTTTAATAGAAACCTTCCATGTGCAGAGACAGATAGACGCAGAGAGAGAATTTCTGTTTTTAGAAATCATGAACCATCGTCTTTTTGAATTGGCGTTACATTCAAAATGTGTTTGCCAGGACTGGAGAACAAGAAGTACCTCAGTCTTTCACCGAATACTGAATTTTAGTTTGCCAGTGCGTAACACAGAGTAACTCATCCGAGGCAACTTTCCCTTTCCCCCAAAACGTCAGTTGTACTATGCGATGTTGATATCTGCGGTCTGCTGTGTAGCATCACAAAGCACTTCACGGCATCAAGGCTAGAGGTGAATGTTCACCCAAAGCTCCTCCTGGCTCCATTGCCAAGGTTTTTCTCTAAAGATGACGGTGTTCTTCGAGGAAGCTAATTGCCCATAAACCACAGAGCTGCAGTCATTTTCTCTAAATCTCTAAATCATTACTGCAAACCTCAGTTATGGTACAAGATTCATTCTCAGATCAGCGCTGTTTTAGCATGATTTTAAAGTCTGTGCCAATTATTGCAAAATTAAGACTTGCGTATCCTTAATGATTCAATATAAGCTGCCGGTACATTCCCATTTATTTATTTATGTCACTTCAAAACTCATGCATCTGCAGTCTCAGGATTTATTTTTTTATTTATGAAAAAATACTTCTTAAAATCACAAAATCTGAGTTACAGGGGAAATGTTTGTTTTGAGTGGTTTCACAGTACCAGCACTACTCAGTGCTTTGCATTTCAGCTTTGCAAGATAAAATCTAAGTATCTGTATTGTCTTTAGTTCCATTTGACAGAGAAAATCCCCCTAACACAACTGATGCAGACCAGCCTCTGTGCATGGTTTATACTTCAGAATCAGAATCAGCTTTATTGGCCAGGTATGTGTACACATACAAGGAATTTGACTCCAGTTTTTCGTTGTTCTCAATGTACATTCACAGAAATAGACATACATACAGCAAAAAACAAGGACAACAAGCTCGACAAGGTAAACATAAACACTAAACTACTATGTACGGATATAAATATAAATATATATAAAAAGTATATACATATAGACAACAGCAACAATAACATTTGTAGACAGTAAGATGATGCAATGGTGCAGAGTGAAATAAATATGATTAATGTAACAGGTTGATTATATACATGAGGTACTTAAAGGTTTTACACATCAAAGTCTGTTTACAGGTGTTGTGGAGCACTACTGTATATGTGAAAGGCTATGTTAGCCACTACTAACATAACCCATAATTCTGTCTGCGGTCACGTTGCATTGTGGGTAATGTATGCGCCAGGTTTTGACAGGGAAGAAGAGTGCATGGAATAAAAAAAGAAAAAGATGATTTCTCTGGTTGATTTTGATCTTTTTTTTAAAACTGTCCATCCTTCATCCATTGAGTCCAACAATGTTAAGAGTGCTATGCTAAAGGTTGGAATATCTTTTAAGCTGGCAAAGGTTTGCAACCAAAACAAAGTATTGTGTTTATTACTACAGAAATTCATCTTCATTAGTTACTGGGAGCACGGAGTAACAACCCTGTAACGCATTTCTGATGTATTGCACTGGTCTATGTGACCAAACAGATTGGGAAAAGACACTGCTAATGATCAAAACAAGGACATAATTGAGACTGTATCATGGCTGACGGGTGTCAAACAAATAGTTTTAGTCTGACGTCAAATGGCCAAAAGCTGCTATATCATCATAGAGTAGGACACACACTCAACTGTATTCAGTTGTAGTTGATGTAACATAAGGCACAAGACTGCACCCTCTTATTTTTCATTTTCCACACATGCTCACTTTAGACAGACACACACCCTCGCACAAGAATCCCTCTGCCCCCTCAACTACTCTCATCTACTCATTTCAGCAGATGGCAGGACTGTGGCGCAAATGGCCAGCTGTCTGCCCACACACACACACACACACACACACACACACACACACACGCACAAAACAGTTATTGTTTTTCCAGTATGTCCTCTATCAGCCAACAAGTGGGTCAAACAGAGAATGTGGAGAAAAACTGACCTCACATGAACCTGTCTTCTTCATTAAAACCACTCTAGGTGTAAATATAAGGGGTTTGCAGATGATCCCATCGAGAAAGACAGAAAGGATAACAATGCATAAACCTATATATTATTTTATTTGACTTCTGTGTTGTTGTTTTAGTAAGGCATTTGCATTGCAGGTCTGTTAAATTAAGTATTTAATAAAAGTATTTCATCCTTCATTTTTCCAGGTTGGCTTTGTTTGATTGTTTCAGTGGTTCATGCTGGCAAGGTGAGGTTGTTTTTTTTTTTCCAAGGCCCTACATTACTCTGGCTTCATTTCTTCATTTCCATGGCCAAGATAAGGGACATGATTTTCCCATCAGTTTCTTGGACAAAGAAAACACAGCGGAGACTCATATCTGGATAAACAGGAGGGAGGATTCAACCGAAGACGACCAGTTAAACGAAGATAATGTCAACTGAGATTAAACGTTATCTCAGTTAGCTTCATCAAGCTCTGATGGCCCATATCCTACTATTTCTCTTTTATCTTATGGTGATGGAAAATGTTGATAAAGGTGGTTTGTGTGTGTGTATGTGTGTGTGTGTGTGTGTGTGTGTGTGTATCCAAAGTTAGGCAGTTTTGTTAAACTCCAAAATGTAATCTTTCTATCAAAAGTCATGTCCCCAGTGCAGTGAGAGAAGTGGTGTGTGTGTGTGTGTGTGTGCTTTAACATGTATGTAAAGATAAAATGTGTGAATGTGTTGGCTTCACAGCATGCAGGAGAAAGTGAATGAAGCGGGGGGGTGTTTACTACAGTTGTGGGATTTGGCAAGATGACTAAAGAGGACAAAGGTCTTTCTGCAGTGGTGGGAAACTTCTTTAACCCTTGACTTCCCCCTGATGCTCAGTGTAAACTTCAACTTCCGAGAGCCTTATCTGGTGGAGAGGGGAACTCTGTGTGTGTGTGTGTGTGTGTGTGTGTGTGTGTGTGTGTGTGTGTGTATGAGTCTATTTATCTGGGGCAGAAAGGCTGTCTCTTTCCCATTTCTCTCAGCTCCACCCTCCTCCTCCTCCTCCTCCTCCTCCTCCTCCAATGTAAGATGTTCATAAAAAAAAAGGAAAACCTTTCATGTGCAGTTATGTTAGTGTCCACACAGTTCAAAGAGCTGAAAGACATTATTTTGTCTTAGAGTGTCTATCCTAGTGATGTATTGGAGTGTTAAAATCTTTAATAAAACATGAATGGAAAAAGGCTGACATCTGTGCGTTGGATGCATTTCTGCAACAATACGGTCTGAGCTTCTGACCCTGAAGTTGTTTAAGAGAAAGGACAGCAGTACTAAAGATAACATGAGAGTTTCCTTTGTAAATAAAACTGGCTTTTAAAAAAAGAGGAAATACAGCTTTATTTCACCTGCAAGCCAGGTTCAGCGTTTGAACAGATTTCACCTGTCACACACTGCCTCCTGGTGGCTTGTTTAAGAAGCACACCAACAGTGAAAGTCATATTCAAGATAATGAGAAGCGACACTTGTCACTGTTATCACCGTGGGATATTTTCTAACTGAAAAGTCAGACGTAACAGTCTAGAGGCTCACACACTTCAAGTGAGCAAAACTGAACACGATTTGGCAGCTAAGTCAAAGACACATTCAGGGACAATCTGTGCCCCAGTGTAAGAACATCATATTGTGATCATCAAGATAAAAAAAAAAGGTCCTAGAAAAAAAGTGTATTTTGTCCACATTATTTCATGTTGATACTTGCTATGATGAGCCATGAATTTTTAATAAACATTTACATCTAGCTAAAAACAATGTGGTTGTGAATGAACTAATAGATTACAAGTATATGGATATCACCTCATCTGCTGTGATTGTCCTCAGCAAACAACTCGTCCCATTTTGTACAGCAAGAGCTGAAATAAATTAGGCAATGAGGCATTACCCAATTTCAATTTATTAACTTTTATATACTCTTTCCTTTTCAGGATTAATGTCACTTTTTCACCTATCCAATCCACTGATTTAATTACTTGTACAATGTACAATTGTATAAAATGGTGCTGATTCTGATTGGCAGGGAAGTCTAGTGGTTTGCAGACCTTTTCACAGCCAAAATGTCCCAATTTCAATTACTGTAACATTCAGTTTATCAAATGGGCATTGAGTAAGTATAGTCCTACATGACCATGTTGCTTGCTTGGAGAGCTTTTAGAAAATCAAAATGTAAGACATTTCACACAAAGCAGGGCTGAACTATGATTATCACAATATTAGTGAGGGTCCAAAGCAATGCATTGTTTCACTGTTATGTATTACATGACACCAAACTCTTTGGGTGTAAAACAAAAGCTTCAGTAACTAATTTTGTTTGATTTAATTACAGCTTGCTCTGAATCATTAATGTGGAAAACAGAATTTGTAGACCAGTAACATGATAAGCTGTGTCATCAGAATATGATTCTACTGAAAACTGATAAAAGATAATAATGAATCATTTCCATACCACAATAGATCGTGCTCTAAATGTGTAATTCCACAAAAACATAATGCGCTAAGATGAATTTTTTGTCTGATGTTTATGATTGGTTACACTCGATTAAATGAGACTTTGTATCAGACCTTTGGCTTCTCTCCTCTCATGCACATATCCACTGATGCTCTATTATTGTAAGTCTTTTACCATTAATATTGTAATTGTGCAAACTAAGTACAGACAGAAACAAAGACAAGGTAGAAATACTAAACTCTTGGGTTTTTTTTTTTACTTCCTTAGACTACATGTTACCAGGTATGACCTCAGCAGAGCCTCAGAGTTATGCAGTCACATATGCAACTTAGCAACAATGTTATTCTCAGTCAGCAACAGTTCCTTATCAATAGCACGTACGCAAAATCTCTCTTTCCTTTTCTTTGCCTCGCTCCCTCTTTTTCTTTCCTGGGTAATTAGCCGACAGGTCACACTGAGTAATGGTCTGGGATCAGTCCAGAGTAATTACACTGGGAGAGGATTGACCTCGGATTTGCCTTCGCCTGAGGGTGCCTGTATGTATGTGTGTGTGCGTGCTTGTGTAGGTGTGTTGATGAGAGACAACAAAAGTAAGACAACATTTTTGAGATGAAGAAAGTGTGTGTGTGTGTGTGTGTGTGTGTGCCCTTTCCTGACCTATGGACAGGCAGAGACAAATCACCCACCACCCTCCGCTGGCCCCTCCTCCCCACTTTCAGAAGGTCAATCCAAATAAAAGACAAATGGCTTCACTTGCTCTTTCTTTCATAATGACTACACCTCAATTAGGAAAACAAATGTGCTACAAGATAATATGTTTATTTAAACAATATAAGGACAAATTCCAGTTCAGCATACATAATCTGCTAGGTTGAAATTAGGATATCTCTTTTGTTCTTTACCATCACAACAGGCAGAGGACACATTGGTACTACATGAAGTGACTGCTCAGTAACACCCTTTAAATATACATTTCTTCCCTACAGCAGAAAGCAGCACTATCTGTACTGTGGCCTTGACTTCCTTTCCACTCTCTTTAGTGCTGTAACAGTAATCCAGTTGAGACGGAAAGACAAATCCATCTCTGGTGTTTGAACATCTTTTCCCTCCCTGTATCACAATAAAACAGTAAAGGAGTTGCTAAATGAGGTTACTGGTTGTGACCCCAATGATAACCTACCAGTCCCATCATCCCAGTGATAACTCCACTATTTATGGTCAACCTCTCTATCTAATGACCTCGCCAGAGTCTAGTTACAGTAAACAAGAAGAAGTCCTTCTTTGACGTTAAAGTGAACGCAAGTATTTGTTTTAACGATGTCAAACACAAGCCCAGTTATTTTGTTAGTGGTTTATATTAATCTAGATCTGCAGCAATTAGTCGATTATTAGTCAACTATTTTGATAAACGATTAATCGTTTTAATTATTTTTCAAGTGAAAACGCCAAATATTCACGGGTTCCAGCTTCTCAGATGTGAGCATTTCATGCTTTTCTTTGTCATATATGATAGTAAACTGATAAACAGTCTTTTGGTTTTGGACTGTTGGTTGGACAAAAAAAGACATTTTTCACTGTTTTCTGACATTTTATTGACAAAATGATTAATCGAGAAAATAATCCTCACATTAATCGATAATGAAAATGTTTGTTAGTTGCAGCCCTATATTAATCCCTGTCCTTCAGCGACTAGGTTCCTACATGAAGAGAAAAACAGATTTGGCTCAGAAAGGGTCTCCAAGTGAAACAAAGTTTCTCATATGTGAAAGCTGGTCTGAGAAGTGATAAGAAATGTGTTATTTCTGACCACAGGTGGTCTACACTTTTCTGTCTAGAGATGTTAGAGCTCTTTCTGCAGTGTTTGAAGGATTGATGAACAGCAGGCCTGCCTGTCAAGATAAGGTTCCCCGTCTTGCTGAACACACATGAGCAGACCAGATACCCATCAGAATGAGTCTGGTGTCTGTAGCCTGAAGTGAGGCCGATGGTCAGGTTTTTCTTTGTCATTTTCCTTGCACGTGATATCTAACATCACTTATATAATCCATTTGAAGTCATAACATATAGATTCTGTATCTGCTTCTTCCAGCACAATGGAAAATAGAAATTATACACATTTCTCTGCAGGTGAATGCGTTGGCCAGTGCTTGTCTATAAACGCTAAACCCAAAGATATTTAGCTTAAACAGAGAAAAGCAGCAAATCATCACATTGGAGGAGCAGGAACAAGCACATTTTTGGCATGTTTGCTTCAAAACTTGCTTCAAACGATTAATTGCTTATAAAAATAGTTGCTGATAAATTTTTTGCCGATCCTCTAATCCATTAATTGACTAATAGTTTCAGCTGTAGTTAGGGGGTTAGTCTGTGTGTCTGTGTTTGTGAGTGACCTCCACTGACTGAGGTCGTCAAGCCACAAAACATGACGTATTTGCTTATCAGTGATCTTCCAGCAATTGCAGTTCACTCTATGTGTACGTGTATTCACAACCCTTTTCATGCTGACCTTTTGCATAAACACCCCAGTGTATCTCACTCTCTGTGATGCTCAGATCAAAGTACAGAGGGATATTTGCTAGGAAGCTGACTGACTTAGATCACATGACCCCTGAGAGAGGAAGCGCACTGCAGTGAGGTCACACAGCAGGGGAAACAATCACGCTGGCAGAACACGGAAGGAAGCATAGGATACTTTTGTGTGTGTGTGTGTGTGTGTGTGTGTGCGCGCACAAATGATGTGTGATGTAATTTCCTCCTGGAAAAATAGGCAGGAAAGCAGCTTATCTCATAGATACACAGCTGACAGTCATATGGAAAAAAAATAAACAACACAAAAAAATATTTGCTTGTAGTGTTGCCAACAGCTCCTCTATGGGTGCAATTTTTCATATTTATGTCACTGATGAAAATCTATTCAAAGCACTTTATTGGAGTAATAGGGGCAAATAATCATTTAGCAAACCAATTTTTCTCCACATAACAAGAGAACAATGTGTATTCATGCCTTGGATATAACTTGAACCTAAGTGGCAGGTACATTACAGTAATTTTAAATATGTGACTGCAGTGCTGTGTGGGCCCAACCAGAGCCCCTGGGCCCTCCAGGCAGGTCACCCTTCATTTAGACCCCTATTAGGGCCTCTCTCTGTGGACAAATAAGTGGCTACCAGCCCCATAATCTGGGAGAGAACCATGTAAAACCTTCAGCAACATGACACTCTGAAGCACAGACACACAGAGACAGACACTGTGACAGTGAATATACTCTGGGAAATCTGACTACAAAACATCTGCCAAATGACAAAGTGCAGAATTTCAGCTTGCAGCCAGTATAAAGTACAAACCAGGAATATATAACATCAATTGGCCTAAATCAACAGGAAAGCACACCCATCATTATATTTCATCAAGAGCTAATTATAGGGTACTTGGCATGGTGGTCAATAACACATCAGTTTTGTAATGTTGCAAGCTAGTAGCCATTTAATTTGTATATGTGACTAAAGGCACACATAAATAAATAACACACAGAACAGAAATGGTTAAAGCGGCTATTATTGCTATTTTTTATAATAACAACATCAAATGACAATGTGAAAACAACGTGACAATGTCAGTGGAATTGCTCATAGTGAGGAAACTGCTGTACAGAGAATTATCACCTGAATCTGAAGCTCTCCTCGGCTTTACAGAAGTTAATCGAGTTTTAGCTCTCTGTTTAGCAAACTTCACTGTTTTAGTTCACTCTCGCCGCTCTCATAGCAGCTGTTTTCAACAAAAAAAAAAAGGCTCTGAAAACCCACTGTACAGTACCTGCTCAGCACCAAACAGCAGATACAGTTATAGCGACTAGCTGGTGAACATAGTGGAGCATTTAGCAGCTAAAGAGCCAGATATTTCTCACAGGAGTTGGTGGAGACCAAAAACAGAGCTAAAAGGAGACTTAATATTGGATTTACATTTGCAAGGTGGCCAGAAACACGACTGCAAATGACTGATAAACGATGCTCCATAACTGCTGGATGTGCAAATAAGCAACTGTTTGCTAACAAGTTCACCATATCAACTTAAAAGGTGATTATATGTCAATGTTGTGCTCACAATTTGTTTCCGCTGCCCCCAAGTGGCCATAAAGGTTTCATACAATGCCCTGAAATGTTACCTATATTTTGCTTAAATATTGTTAATGCGCTGTTAAAATTTGAGACACAATTAAATTAAAATGTGATTATACTTTTAAATTCCCCCACATTTACAGAAATCTAGCTTTATATCTATGGGTAGGAGTAGTAGCGACAGTGTTTGATAGGTAGGTTTACTCCATACAGGAGGAAATGAAAAACACATGTATATTCGTGTGTTTGTGCATGCAGTATCTTGAGGATAGGTTTGTCCCTTATGTTTACCTTCACCACTTTAGCTTACAATGTGAAAACTGACACCAAACAAGCAGGTAGCATATAGTATTGCTTATTTCATATTACACATTCAATTCCAACTGAATATAAACATAAATACAAATTGTATTCTGTGTGTTTTGTTGTGTCATGTCACAAGCTGCATCAGAGAAACTAATCTTACCCTGTGGGCTAAAATCTGTCCTTCTCTGCTGCATATAGTTTTACTGCAACTGTAGCACTAATTACTATTTAACTACCACACTACTGTTCTGGGCCTGCCAAGGTTAGGCTTTCATCACATAACAAAAACCACCCTGGCTCCAATGCTGCATTAAGAACAGACATGGATTACCACAAATACAGACATTCAGTCTGCTGTTTCTACTGATAGACAGGCCTCCAAGGACATGGTATATTACTGACAGACATGCAGACATCAGACTAATCAAACAAGCCACTCCTGTTACTGACTTTTTTCTTAGTGAGAGACCTGATACTTGGGTTAGTCTGTTACCTCAGTGTGAGCGGAGAATGAATCAGAGTCCAAATGAAATGTAATCTGGAAAATGTGACATTTTTTTTACCCAGTGGGCTTTGAATGTAAACTAACTTACAGCCAAGAGTGAAAAGTTGCCCTTTCCTCCTCACATAAGAAAATGTCATTTGGTTTTATTTGAGTTTAAGATAGCCTATTAGACTCACTTTAATCTCTTTTCCACTGATGACACACCAAATTGTTAAGTCTGTGCTAAAGCAATCACGCAGGCTGGTGAACTAAATCACAGCACCAATTCGCTGCAGTCTCTGATTCAGCTTTTACACAACAAGCAATTTCATAAGATTCTACATAAGATCCAAAGGAAATTAGTATGAACAGACAGAAAAGAATCAAAGCAAGTACATTTGTAATTTGTTGTAAATTTGTTGTTTGTGCGTTTGTAATAAAAACATGTTTTGTTTTAATTTTTACATCACCAGGAAGGGTTTGGAGGAAATTCTTGGGCCTCGGCACTCTGCCTGAAGGACCCAGTTATTCAATTCCCACGTCTTCCTTCTTTAGAGGAAGAGTAGGAAAAAGATTTAAAATACAATATCACTATTTCCATTTGAAGGCAGTAATATTGTCAATCGATGGGCCATTATTCTAAATGTATGATAGCATTTTAAAAGACAGCATATTGCTAGGATTTGCATCATTGCTTGGTTGTTTTACTTATACTGTAACAGAGTAAAGATCAGCCTGAAGCAGATGATAATTGCAACAACATGCCTTTTACCATGAGATGTCAGATTTTACACACAGATTGGTTTTGGATATTTACTTAGTCTTAGACGACTAACTTGGTGGTCAGAGGTGTGTTCTGTAGCACCTGTAACCATCAGTGATGTCACGGTGTACTGACGCTACCCGGAGTACACCCCTACATCACTGCAACAAGGTGATGAAACCATTGAAGGTCAGCATAAACAAGATTTTAAGCTAGTGTTAAGTTGTTCTTTAAACAAAATAAAACAATAACATTAAGATAAAAAACTGGGCAGTAACCATTACTAACTTAGGCCACCATGACTGAGCAGACAAAGTACAACAGAAATCACTGGGAAGTGAACATGTCACCAAAGGAAATCTCACTGACAGCCATTTTAAAGGTTTCCTGTGGGGTGTTTGAAATATAGTAACACTATGGAGCTGTTTCTCTAAGAGTGGGTCCCTGTTTTGTTTATCTTATGCACACGCACAAGGACGCACATGCACGTGCGTGTGACGTGATACACATTCCTGCCAATGGTTTCACACTATTCCACTGATCAACAGGTGGCAGTAAAGTGCCAAGATAAACAGAAATGCACCAGTAAAGACGATGGGTATATTTTGATTAAACAGACTTACGGTCAGGGTTTGGGGATTTTCGTCCAGCATGATTAGGCGAGGAGCAGCGGAAGGTGGTGACGATGGTGTTATGGTGAGGGTTGGGGTGGTGTGGGTGGTGCACTGCTGGGTGGTGGCCGTTGTTTTCTGGGGGAGCTCTGGTGATGCTGATATCAGGTTTACGGACATCTCCGGGACTAGGAGGCTCAAACTTGCGAGCGTGATTTGGCTCTGGGGTCCGGCTGGTGCCGTTGTTGTTATTGTTGCCCTCATTGCGACGTATCACTGGGGAATCAGTAGGCGTCTTGGCAAAAGTGACCTCCCTCTTGTGGCTTAACTCGGGGGTCTTGGAGTGGCCCAGGATTTCAGGGCGTTTCAGGGTGCTGTTGGTCGCAAAGCGTGCGGAAGCAGGGCTGGTGATGTTATCCACCTGCTTGTTGGAAGAAGAGGAGATGTCGATGGAAAGTTCGGAACGACGCGACACAGGCTCGGGGGTCTTGGAGCCTCCTCCGCCCATGATGGAGCGAGGTTGGGTATAGTTGAGGTTGTTGTTGTTGGTGGCCGGGGCGGCAGTGCCCAGGTCACGGTAGTAGATGCTGGTGGGAGACATGGCGTTACGGTGAGGGGAGTTGGTTGTCCGACGGGAGCCGGGGGAAGAGTGAGATGAAGTGTCGACATCCTCCACCTCAAAGGACCTCTTCAGAGCTGCATGCAAGGGACAAACACAACATATCAGTCATAGGGTCACTTGACTGCTGAAATGATTCGTTTGTAACAGAAGACTAATCACCAACTATTTTAGTAATCAATTCATCGTGTGAATCATTTTTAAAACAGAAATACCAAACATTCTCTGGTTCCAGTTTCTCCAGTGGAGTTTTTGCTTTTCTCTGTTTTATATCATTGTAAATTCAATACCTTGCCAAATCAAATAATGAAAATAATTGTTGATTGTTGCTGTGACTAAACATGGCTGTGACTTAACAAAATAGTGCACTATAACTAGGTAAAACTAGTGGTGGAAGAAGTACAGTATTAAGATACTTTATTTACTAGTGCCATTACAACAATGTTAAAGTACTCAGTTACATACATGTTCGTCATGCAAAATCTTACATAAGTAAAAGTGCAAAAGCATCATCAGCAAAATGTATTTAAAGTATAAAAAGTAAAAGTACTGGCTCTGCAAAAAAATGCCCCCTGCAACTGATATTATTATGAATTAGGTTGTTAGGTGGAGTTTAGGGGGAATTGCTAACAGTTGGACAGTTGGACTTGTGAAACATGACAGCTTTTTTGTAAGGGGTCACAGTTTGGAACAATAAAGCCATAACAATACACTGTATTTGATAAACTTTTAAAAATGTATTTCAATGTAAAATCCTAATCTGAAAAGTAACTAGTAACTACAGCTGTCAAATAAATGTAGTGTTGTAAAAATTACAATATTTCTAACTGAAAAGTAGCAGAGTGGAAGTACAAAGTAGCATAATATGGAAACACTCAAGTAAACAAGTACAAGTACCTCTAAATTGTACTTAAGTACAGCATTTGAGCAAATGCACTTAGTTACTTTGCACCAGTGCATAAAACCGAACAGAATATATTGAAAGCACATTGACTCTGTTACAATTTCTAAACCAAAAACAAGCTCATCTTTCCCTTATAAACCATTTATGGGTAAAGATTGCTGTTTATAGGAAGTAGGAATAATATCATAAAATGTTCATCAAAAGGGTCATACCAATTAAATGAGCAGTAAACAAAAAGAACTGTTTTTCTAAAACACATCATGAACAGTATCCAAGTAGTAAAGCGCTTGAGGGTTGAGGGTGGGGTAGCTATAGAAGCAATTTTGGTGGTAACACAAAGGGAACAGCATGCACAAACAATTAACCCATACCTATCTAATTTCATGACATCCCTCATCACCAGCAGCGGGTTTTTCCCTATACTGTATAGCATGTTTAACTGGATTAATGCATTGTTTTGTCATGACTTGGACGCTATGTGTGTGGCACACTACAAAATAAAATTCTAGGGTTTTACACAGAGCCATTTGAAGCGTTTCACGACATGTTATAATGCATGCAATCAGCCAAGAATCTTTAAGCAAAAAAGTCCTATGTCTCCCTGTTTATGAGCAACATAAGCACAGAGATAGAGGCGCATCCTTCCCCTCGATTAGTTTGTGACGTGAGAAAATAGCTTCACTGTCCAAGATGAAGATACCGAGGGATGGAATCACCCCCCTGGGAAAAGTGCACTGGCTCAAAGTCAACTTGAATTTGACTCCCATCGTGGAGTTGCTGTGCCAAGCCAATGGCCAGGAGCTGGTATCATAATGACACACTAGTTAGACCAGTCCGCTCACGCACACCCTGAAGAACATCTCCTGTTTCCTACAATCCAAAACGCAGAGCTGATTATTTGATCTGTTTGTGGCTTGTGGTGTGTCTGCGTGTGCACGTGTCTTTATGTAACTATATGTAGTTTTGTTCAAAGTGCTTGTAAAAACGAGCAAGTATGTGTTACGGGAATGTATACGTGTTTATTTTTAAGCGACTACACCCACAGGGAGGGGACCATGCCCCAGCCCCACTGCACTCTGTGTAAAGCCGAAACTCTGTTAGGGGATGCGGAGCTCAACACAATCACATCAAAGCCGTCTCCCCACACACATCATCCAGCACCACTAATCTAATTTACTGCTATAAGCTGCATCATTCCAACATGGTGGACATTTGATACAATTTCCCCACCGACAAAAATTCAGGCCAGAGCCAAAGTATTATTCTTTTTTCGTGTTAGTCGGACACACCAAGGACGTTCTTGTACACCATGTACACCATGGGAATAAATGGATCTGCACTCACGTCTTGTGGTGATTTGTGTTACAAATCTCCTTAACCCCCCACCACTCCCTGTACACCCTTTATCTAGACCTTAAAGGATGGTTTCCTTTCATCTTTGGCATTCTTGCACAACAGAAGTGTTGCTAAGGCTGTAAGGCTAGCTTTAGCTACTCCAGATAGTTGTACAGTACCTACATTATGTGTGGAAAGTGTGAAATGTCCCTTAACAAGCACAAAAAAGGTCTTAATGTTAGAAACACATTAAACAGCCACTCATACCCAATTTTCTCACAGTCCCATTATATTCTGTGCTGAAGTTCTGATGAGAACAGAGTTCATTATCCAGTAAGGCACCATAAAACAGCTTTAAAATCCATCCTTTGATAGATATACATATAAAAAAAATTATACACAATAAACTTTGTAAGTGTTGTCCAAACCCATATTGCCACTGGACTGTGTCCTTCTTCCCCCTGCTTTCCTCTGTCTTGTGTTTTATGATTGCTGAGAGGGAGTCCAAGGCTGTGGCTACTTTCAACTCTGGCCAGAGAATAAGTTGGTCTGCCAAAACTGGTCTGCAGTTTTCACAAGGTTGTGATGCACGCTTTAAGACTGCATTGTGTAGCGAGCAAGGCCCTCATTTTAACCTCCCCTGAGAGCCCCAACACTTTAGGAAACCGTGCACGCTCTAACATCTCTTGACACTTGCTGCAGACTTTTGTTACATTTTGGAAGAGCTGTAAATGTGAGAACTAAAGCCGAACATGGGAGGGATATCAGGATCCATATTCCCCAAGTTTTGCCAAAATAAGAGAGCTGAACCGCAACGTTGTTTTGCCAGTGACCTGTTAAAGTGATCTTAGACTAGTATTTCTTTTCTTGGCTGCTTTGTGATTATATGCCCACAGGCACAGGATTACAGCAGAGGACTTGAGTGCTTTCCTCTCAAGCCATTTGTTTGTATTTAGAGACTGTGCAGTCAAGAGTACATGATTTAAGAACAGAAGTGAATTTGAATCTTTCTGTGCTTTAATGTTGTCTGGCAATATAGAGAATGGAAAAAG
>VMKM01001808.1:0-109762 GCA_008360985.2 Macquaria ambigua | reverse complement strand
CTCTCTGTCTCTCTCTCTGTCTCTCTGTCTGTCTCTCTCTCTCTCTCTCTGTCTGTCTGTCTCTCTCTCAGTCTCTCTCTGTCTCTCTGTCTCTCTCTCTCTCTCTGTCTCTCTCTCTCTCTGTCTCTGTCTCTCTCTCTGTCTCTCTCTCTCTCTCTCTGTCTCTCTCTCTCTTTTCTTATCTCAGTCTTTTCCTCTGACCTCTGTTTCTCATTTTTACAGTCTATGTTTAGTTGTTCGTTCATGCAAAGAATGGATGGGAGAGGCTGTTGAAAAGTTAACTGTTAGGTGTTGCCAACTTTTCTTTATAAAAATAACTTACTACTTCTTACTTGTATCTTAAAATAGTTGTTTCATTAAGGTTTTTAGTGAGTTTCTGAAGTTTCAGCAAAATAAAGAGTGAATCAGTGCATGTTTCCATCCTGGAAACTCCATCCTGTATTGGTGTCTGACCACATCCATGCCCTGTATCTCCAACTCATATACATACTCTGAAAACACACAATAAAATCAGTTTCTTCTTAACTCTTCTATCTCTAAATCATATGGTAACGCTGAGGTCCCCGGAAACTGGGCAATATTTATTAAAAATAGTTTTGAACTAACTGATCACGTTTGTTATTGTAATCAGCTGTGATATACTTTAGAACTGTTTTTTACTTGTGTTTTCAGTCTGGCTCAGGCTCACAGCGGTGGCCATGTTGTCGGCTGTTTGGAGCCGTGATTACAGGACTGCAGCAACAATTCGCCTACAACTGAGAGTTTACTGCTGTGGGCGAGAGAGCAAGATAGCAGGAGAGAGAGAGAGCGAGAAAAGGGAGAGAGAGAGAGGGAAGAAGGAGGAGGGAACTGAAAATGAAGCGTGAAAGTAAAGAGGGAGTTGAGTTACTGTTTGATTATATAGTAGAGGATGTTTACCACCTGTGTGTGTGTGTGTGTGTGTGTGTGTGTGTGTGTGTGTGTGTGTGTGTGTGTGTATGTGGCCTCCCCAACACCCCGTCTCCATGGTGATGGGAACGCCGTCACAGAGTTACAACTTCAGTTTGACAGTAATCTGATTGGCTGAACACAGAGAATTACTTAAAGTGTAGGAAAGTAAGAAATTGATTTGCCGCACAGACTTTCATTGACGAGTGGTGTTGACGAGGGATTTTTTCCTTCCAGTTGTGTGTGTGTATGTGTGTGTGTTTAAGGTAACTTGTCATTAAAATAACTGAGTAATTTTAAAATTATATTGAGCATCACTTGAAGGCTGTTTGTGGAATTAATTTGGCGTGTTTGTGAAAGAGCGAATGTGTTTCCAGGCACAACTTTTCCGCCAGTTAATTCAGTGGAATAAAATGTGTTTGCAGTGAATTTGGTGTGTTTGTCTACGTGTGTGTGTGTGTGTGTGTGTGTGTGTGTGTGTGTGTGTGTGGTTAACCAATGATAGGTAAATCTGTTAGACATAAACCTGGCAACCTTAATACCACACACAAATGCACACAAACACACAGTGTGAAGGATCTGCAGACAATTTGCACACACAGTGTGTGGTTACACTGTCAGTCTGGGAACAGGGAACATTTATTAAGCTTTATTGGGCTATTTAGAAGTGAAAACATGGGGGAAAAATATTCAATTAACATGCAACAGAATGAAACAGATTGTGTCATATTTTTAAACAGAGCTCCTTTGCAGAGTTTGTCTTCCAGCAGTTCGTTTTTTCTGATGTCAACGAGCACAACACCTGCACTGAAAAGTCTAAACATGGAATAAAAAATGTGGTAACGCTTTATTTTACGTCATGTCCATAATTTCATAACATTTTTCTAATAATTTCCAAGTTTCCGGGGAAACACTATGACTTTTGGTATTAATCAAAGCAGTGTTCAATCGATAGACTTCCAATAAATTCTAACAGCTAGCGTAACCCATAGAGTCTTTTAGTCAGTGCACAGCAGGGCAGCTGGAAGTGCAAAGGTGTGAAATGTTTCTGCAGTCAAGTATACAATTCAGTTTCCAATAATAAATGACCACTGAATCAATATTTACCTGGGTTGAAATGAAGAGCTGAACTATCGCCAAATTAGTTCTTTTTAGGAAACTATTGAGGAAATAATCGGGAAATTATGGATCCGTAAGATAAAGCGTCACCAAAAATTCCATTAAGTATATAATTAAAATCCTCATCTTAATCAGGACCGACTCATAGCGACGTCTTAAAACTGCTTGTTTTGTTCGACCAACAGTCCAAAACCGATTTCAGTGATGTAAAACAAAGGAAGCAGCACATCCTCACATCAAACCAGCAAATGTTTGGAATTTCTACTTGAGAAATTACTTAAACAAGTAATCGATAATCAGAATTGTGGTCATAGTGGTTCGACAGTATGGCTGAGTCACTGCAGTATGAGTAAAAGGCAGAAATACCAGAGGAGGAACTAAATCAAAGCTAAAGGAAATGTTTTTTTCTTTCAAATACATAGATGGTGATGGAGGAGAATGGCGGATGAATGGACTCCCCCTCCCAAATATAAAGTCTCTTTTGTTTTTACCGGGGGGGGGGTGTTCCTCTCCTACTGCTCGCTTTTTCTTTTCCGTCGGAGATGTGGTGAGGTGAAATGTATCTTTGGCAGAGGTGGTGAAGAGGAGGAGGAGGAATGATGGCTGACCACAGTACAGCTAACTCTCTCTCTCTCTCACACTCACACACACACACACACTCACACACACAGAGAGTTACAGGTCCTAGCAGGAAGCTGAACAGGTGTCAACTGAGAGAGGAGAAAAGAAAGGGTGGGGAGGGAAGGAAGGAAGGAAAGAGAGAAAGGGAAGGAACAATGGATAGGATAGAGGAGGTAAGGGTAGGAGGCGAGGAGGAGAGAATGAACTGAAACTGAAACTCAGAAGAAGAGAGTCGATTAGAACAACACACTTTTTATCCTTTGTAGTTTCTAAACATGACGTAAAAACGCAAAAATCATTCACCATTATAAAAAAGTGAACAGGGCAGCATCAGGGCTGGGTATTGATCTTAAATACTTTCTTGGTACAGACTGATGTGTACATATGAGTATATATAACTGTCAAGTACCACGGGTTGGCATCAAATGTCTGGTCAGATTCGTAGTCTTGTTTACTTATTATTTAGACAGTTCTTGATTAAAATAATGATTTTGCCCATTTTAAACTTTTATTTATATATGATTTCTTTGTTTGTTATTTATTGTTTTTTTTGTTCATTTAACAGGGAGAATACAGATGGACATGGATACTTTGGGAGACACAATGCAACAGATGTATTGTTTCTAGTGCGTCTAGCTGAAGTTAATGTGCAGCCTCGTACTAAATAACTAAACAAACTCATAATTCCTGCAACAAATTTAGGATATTAGGGCAAAGTTCTTGTACGGCTGCTTGTGGTTGGACAACACTGAACATTTGAGAAGCTTGGGTTCTTTTGTTAAATGAATAATAAGAGACATTTACAAAAATGTTGATATTTGTCAAAGCAAGGTACTAAAATTCATATCTTAAGTATTGTATTGTATCAGCACTAGTACCTAACATTTTCAAACAACACCAACATCCATTTTATTGACAAAATCATCTCATCACTAGCTCCATTTAGTAGCTGTTCTGGAGCTTTCGCTCATATCACATGATGTTTAGCAGCAGATGTTGTTGAGACTGGACTCAGCAGCAACATCTCCATCCGCTGATGAAGATCATGTGATATGATGGAAAGCTCCAGAACAGCTACTAAATGGACCTTGTGGTGAGTTTATTATGTCAGCTGCTGTTTCCAAAGTTCAATTTGTGTTGTTGGTCACCTAGCAACCATTTAAACCAATCACAGTGTGAAAATACGACCACACACGTTCCATTTGTTGGCAGCATATTTGATTAAAACCTGTTTACAATCTCACAGTTTACCTACTTTAACTAGATTGGTGTGTGTGTGTGTGTAATACCTGTCTGTAACTGCACTTTATTAAACACCTGAGTGAGTGTGTGTGTGTGTGTGTGTGTGTGTGTGTGTGTGTGTGTGTGTGTGTGTGAGTCTCGGTAGCGTTAAATTTGTAGGTACTTAGGTGGTTTTGTGTACATGTTGTAATGTATATGTGTACATACACTGTGGTGTCCCTCAGCTCCTCAGGGGTCTTGCTGCTCGGTTTGGAGGTCGGGGAGGGGTGTGTGTGTGCAGGGTTTCCCCCAGCAGGGTGCTCTGTCTGTGGCTTGCCCGCCTGGGTGTTGCCCCTTTTCCTCCCTCCGCTCCGCGTGAGCGACAAGGAAAACACCCAGCACCCTGAAATATGAAAAGGTCTTAAAATATCTGCAAATATTTTTATAATTTGCTTCACGGACAGCCGAGGTCACAGTCCTGGTTCTGCTCTTTTCATTTACATTTCACAAGTTGGGAGTTTCACTGATGCTGTCATCCAGGAGAGAGTTACACTGAGGGCAACAGCAGGATGAAGATCAGTGAGGTTACATTCAACAAATAGAAGGGTTCAACATTAAATACTGCTTAATGGATTCAGGGCTACATCACCAAAGTTCAGTTCAGACCAAAGATTTGTGACGAGACGTAACCATTTTTGAACGTCTCAGGGAAACGTTGCAGCGGTGTGATCTGGCCGGCTGATGGCGTCGCCTGCGACTCAGCTTGTCAAGTCGCGAGTGGCTGCTTTTAGAACGTAAGACACGTCACCTGTTTCACCAGCCAATCAGCTCGTAGCGAAGTCAGCCAGTCATCTCGACCCGCTCATTTTTTTTTTGTTTTCGCCGTTTCATCAACACTAAAAATGCAGCTGTAGCAAGTAACTCACTATCACTATCCTCATTCATATTTTAAGACACTACAAATTATATTCAGCTGCAGAAAAAAGCCTGAAAAGCCGGCAGATAAAAGGGACGTACAGAGAGTCGTCGTTATGAGAATGTTGCTGCATGAGACCCATTATCAATTTCTCTACTGGGTCCGATTTGGAGGGAAATCTGACGGATTGCTTTACGGCACAAATGAAGCCGAAGCTTTCAGAGTTTCTGGTGATGGCAGATAGTATAAGGAGGAGTGAATGTTTGATGGAAAACTTAGCAACATGTCTGATCTCTTTGGGAAAGGGCTGCTGGGACAGAGAGCAGCAGGGCCTTTTGGGAAATGTAGTCTTAATTTAGAGAAACGAGCACTAACAAATACAGAGGGTGTAAGACAGAGGTCCGTGGATTTAATAATAATACAATGTTTAAAAATGTTCCGTTATCCACCTTCAATGTTTAACTTGATATAAGGAGTTACAATAGACAATGGAGTGAACAAGTACAGGTGCTCCTGGTTCTTGCATAAATCATTCATTCGTACACTAGACACATGAGCTATTTAAAAACTCCAACCTGTGAGCTCCTGGTTACAGAACGGACGATTTCTCCGACCACATCATAATTCTTTCTGGGCAGCGAGAGAGCTCATGTTTCATCCTCCCTCAGTGTGAACGTGTGTGTGTGTGTGTGTGTGTGTGTGTGTGTGTGTGTGTGTGTGTGTGTGTATATGTGTGTGAGAGTGATGCTGGCAGACCATTTGTGGCTCAACCAGACTGAAAATCCAGCCATCTTCACACACACACGTGCACACACACACACACACACACACACACACACACACACAGGTTATATTTTTAACAAAAGCATACTGGGCATATTTGAAGGGTGTGTGATGCAGAGGGATTTCTCTAAAACCAGGCAAAATAATCTTCGTCAGGCTGCTTTATGTGTGTGTGTGTGTGTGTGTAACTCACCCAGTGTTGTAAATGTCCTCTCTGATGTGGCTGGCTGTATTTAGGCAGAGTGCAGAGAGCGCTGAGGAAGTTGACAGAGGCGTGTACGTGTGTGTGTGTGTGTGTGTGTGTGTGTGTGTGTGTGAGAGAGAGAGAGAGAGAGACGGAGAGATTTTATGTCACCACCAGACCTGGAACACTTCATGTCCTTTTGTAACAGGCCAAAATGTTGGTTCTCCGGAACGGCCACTGTATATTTTTCTGTACATTATGCGTGTGTGTGTGTGTGTGTGTGTGTGTGTGTGTGTGTGTTGGTTAGTAGCAGGGCGTAGCTGAGCAGAGAGAAAATATCTTGGCCGACCGCGGGAATTAACCCACCCACTATACCACACCCAGAGAGAGAGAGCGAGCAGTGGTCTCAGTGAACCTCTCTCTCTCTCTCTCTCTCTTTATATTTTTGCTTTTCTCTCTTTTATTGTCTTATTTTAAATGCACGAATTACCATCTTTCTCTGTCTGTTTTTCTTATTTAATTAATTCTGTATCTCTATTGTTTTTCCTTGCCTCTTTTCTATTTTCCATGTTTACCTACCTTCTCCTCTCCCTGTCCTCTCCTCTCTAGTTTTGGGTTCAGATAACGGATTTTGTTTTGAATCCAGCTCCAGATTCATAAAATACCCAGATTCATTAATCTCCAGAGCTAACACATCTCATATCAAATTATTTATCTTTGCAAAACATTCTGGTGGCCCCGGCGCTGACTGATGTTGGTTGTGGTTACAGATGATTTAGTATTTAAAAACTAAACCTAATTACGTTCAGTAAAGGATTTGAAAGGTTTCTGATTTTACATGTATATTCATATATAAAATGATCTCCAACCCAACCCCTCTCTCTCCTCTCCTCTCTCTGTACGAGAAACATTTCCACGGTTGGCGAGGATATTCCCCATCATCACTGTGAGACGCAGACTACAATAATAACTAGTGTGTGTGTGTGTGTGTGTGTGTGTGTGTGTGTACGTGCCTGAGTGCCCATTTGCACATAAATATCTGTTTTTTTCCCGCAAAGGCCATTTTTGTATACGAGTGTGTACGTGTGTGTGTGTATGTAGTGCTCCATGGGTGGTGTAGCACAAGGCTCAGTCTTAGCTGAGCTGTCAGTGGTCTGCAAACACACACACACACCCACACACACACACACACCCACCCACACACACACACACCCACACACACACACACACCCACACACACACACACACACACACACAGCGATGGACGGGCCTGTTGTGCTTCAACAGCACATTCCACACCAAGAATAGTATTAAATGCTGCCTGTCCAGCCACTGTCAAACTCTCTCTCTCACTCTCTCTTTCACACACACACTCTCTCACACACACACACACACACGCGCTCCATCAAATCCTTTTGCATCATTAGATATTATTAATCTTCAACGTGTTTTGAACCCACTTTTTCCTCCATCATCTCTGCTTTCTTCAGTTGTTTTCTACATTTCCCAGAATGCCGTCTAGCAGCCATCAAAGACTGTGAACTTGTTCCTTTCAGCCATGTCTTTCACGTATGGGTGGAGAAAGTGATGGTGCTCTCTCCAGTAGAGAAGAAGTGTAAAGGTGGCACCACAAAATGAGTTTTTGCAAAATAGTGACTATACTCAAAGGGCTATTTGGCGAACTAACTGCTAATTCGTTAGCCAGTCAGTCACAATAGCTCCCGGAGATTCTCTCTGTTTTCTGTTTACTCTGTCTGTTTACTAACGGTCAGATAGCAAGCTTGTTAGCTTGTTAGCTTAGCTCGGTCACTAATGGGCCAGTAAGTTCACATGGCTTATTCAAAAGACGTACTTGTACCATTGACTAACATAACTGTCTGTCACTTTTGTTGAGCAGTTTATACTCCCACAGAGGAGGTTAGATAAAAGTGGATGGTGACACACAGCTAACGATAGCTTCCTCCATTTTGGACTCTCCGTCCCCTTAAAGGCCAGTACTGTCAAGACGGCTCGCTATTGGTCAACAGCTCAAATTTGTGGGTCAACAATGCAGATTTACTTCGCCTGTGCAAACAAATCCATTGACTGCGGTGATTCTGTTGGAATTAACTGAATTTGCCAGAAAGTTTTCAGTTTTAAACATTGTTGCAACCAGGCCTTAAAAAATAAAGCCTCTGAAAATAATATTTGTATTTCTGACACTGCCTGCAAGTGGACGTGCTCTCTGATTCTGACACCAAAATGTCAAAGGAAAATCGAGAGGAAGATCTTCAGAAATGAGTGCAGTAACATAATAAATGCAGATGCTTCCATACATGTTCATTGCATGATACAATTAAGCTATTAGTATGCTGCCATACGCTGCATCATGTGACTGCAAACCTACACAAAGTTATTCTGAGTGACTGGCTTTGTCCTACGATGACACGTGTGTGTGGAACTGTGTGTGTATTTAGTGTGTGTCTCCGTGTAAGTCAGTTAATGTATGAATGTGTGATTTTATGAATTGAGTAATGAACTTGTGATCTCTTCTTTGTTATGGATAATATTTAAAAAATTATAGAATTTTAAAAATCTACTTATGAGCCTTTTCTGTCTGGTGTGTGTGTGTGTGTGTGTGTGTGTGTGTGTGTTCCTCTCTCTGTCACACACACACTGTCATTTCCCACGCTGTCGACCACACAGCTTTGTTTTTAGACTTCACATAATACTGTTGTGTCCTGTCCGACCGCCTCGTCTGGACCGCATGAACACACACACACGATCTCAGCAGGCATACACACTCACAAATACACACTCAAAGACACACACTACACCACGAGATCCAATCAGTCAGTCCTTGGCAGATTCTCTCTCTCTCTCCCTCTCTCTCTCTCTCTCTCTCACACACACTCACACACACACACACTCACACACTCACTCTGCAGAGTGGATTCTGTAAATCTGTAGGTTTCAGCTGCAGTCTCCTGCGTGCTGATTGGTCGGGATGCGGGCGATCTGTGCGGCCGCCACTATTTTGACTACGGCTGCCTGCAGATGAATGCAGCGCCGTGATCTGCCGCTAACATGGGAATCCAGGCGGAACGTAGTGGGCTTTGAACGCAGCGCAGATAGCGTCGCTCTCCTTATCTAATCGACGCGCTGACTTTTGTTGCTGTGGTTTTTGTTTTTCTTCCACGAGGAACAAACAAGTGTTGCCCTCTAAACTCCAGTGAAAGATGAAGAGCCTCGATATGTTGAAAGCAGGGAGTGCTGCAGGACGATATTGGTCCTGAGATCATTCAGAAACATGTCAGGGGGACATCATATCGCCCTAATGGGACTATTTCTCAAAAAGAAAAAAACAGGCAGTTATTTAACAAATTAATTTCAGCTTTGTTACATTCTGATCATCTAAACACCAGAATAGTGTCACATTTGAATTACATTTACTGCACTGAGTCACAGGGAGGCGGTCGTGGTGGATGGTGGGTGTAACAGCGCAGGACTTTGACTTCAGAGGCCGGGGCTCGTTCGCCCTGTTTGTGGTCGAGATTAGGCAGCAAAATTACTTAGGTACAGAGTGTGAATTATACATCAACTTTTTCTCCAGGGCCTAAAGGGAACCCAGGACAGCGCAGGTGCGTGCTTCACTTGACACAATCTAATTCAACAACTGAAGAAAGTAAAATGTATTTAAATAGCTAGATAGCTAGCTACTTACATTAACATACAGTGTCTCCATTGGCTTGCACGCAAGCATAGACGTTAATGAGGACGCGAGCCAGTGCAATGATGGGAGTGAGGCAGGCAGACGAGACGTTCAGCTAACGCCAAGGTTAAGAAATGGTATGGTCCACTTTAGGGGTGTCTGAAATTGTATTACGAGATTCTTCCAGGCATGAATATGGGAAATATATTGTAATATTTACGATTACAGGTAAGAAGGATGTAGAAATGTTTCAACCCTCCCAACCTGTTGTTTTTACCTCTCCTGGGGGGGTCCAAGTCGTAATTAGGGGAATCAAAACCCCCCCAATCTCCCCCGTAATTCAAACCATGATTCAGTTAAATGTTGATAATCATGTTGTGTTTCGTGATTCAAGCCACTGCAGACTTTTTCTGTATTAAACCGGGCTGCGATCTTCTCCTAATCCTACCCAAGTGGTGTGGGTGCCTAAACATAAAGTTTAATAATGTGTTAGTCACTACAAGTTGATATTGTCTTGCAAGATCTGATATTTTGGCAGAAAACAAATGAAATACGTTGTCAATGAAGATTTTACTGAAACATTCAGTATCAACATTTGTGCCAGATACGTTAATGAACAACAATTCCTCATTATGTCGACAGAAAACTTAATCCGGTCAGTGTTACGTTTCCTTCAAAACATACAGTATTTGCTGTTGCAAATTAGTTGTATATAACAAATCAATCTTCCAGAAAAAGTCCCCTCAGCTTCGTGCTTTTTTCCAGCCTCACATTCACACTGGGAGCTGCCCGGTACAACCACAGCCTTCTGCCGGAGGAACCGAGGAGCTTCCCTGCAGCAGCTGGGTGTTCACGGAGCGTTACTCATTCACTTTTCCCGTCCGCAGTTTACCAGAGGATCTGAACTGGCAACCACAAACCCAAACCTGAGTAATATACACACACAAAAACTGATTCCATGACAAAAAAATAATCATACAGTTGAGGTGAAGATTCCACAATGGACTAATAAACCATCTCTGTTCAAATGAAAATGTTCTAAAATGAATATGGAAACATGGAAATCCAAACTAAGGCTGGAGGAGACGTACAACCACATACCTCAGTTATACAGAACCAACTAACAAACCACACAAGGGTAATCATGTCATTAGGCCAGGCAGCCTCTGCATGAGCGGGGTAATTTGCCAATTTCGTTTTTTTCCCCTCGCTGAAAAGCATGTTCCTGAAAATGAAACACCTCCTCTGTAATTTGGAGGAACAATATTATAATAGATTTATTCCCTTAAGGATCGTTCACTGAAGTCAATGATGTGCAACGTAAGGAACTACATCACCCATGTTTTCCTGTCAAACTGATCCCATCCAGACGTGGCTGCAGCAGATTCACATGGGATTAAAATGGCTGCCGACTGTGGTAATCCTGACGAAAACCACCAGACGTTTCCAGGTAGCTCCAGTCCCATGTGAGAAGGGTTTAACGTCACTTCGTTCCCGGCCGCTCAGAGCGACGTGGAGCACTGGCCTCTGCTCTGTTTAGTCTACAGACTTCCACTTTGTTAGTTTGTTGAAGTAGCAGACTGACAAGATGTGACCTGACCTCCCTGGATTTCCATACAGGAGGGAAGCTGCCATCTTGTCTTACAACGTCAATGTTTATCGACCCCTTGCTACCGCTCCCCCGAGGACCCGGCTTCTCACACACTCTTTTATTTCCTGCTGAGAGTAAAAAATGAAAACCTAGGAGGAGACGGTAGCTTCCCTGGGAGCTGGAAAATGGTTTTGACATACAAGCGCAGGGAAAGTTTTCATAAATCTGGTCATTCTGTTTGTATAGGAGTGTTATACTGCACAGATCCTACATGAGAACGTCCTGTGTCGTTCCCATCAGACCTCATATTCACCAGAACTTCCTTTTCATCAACATCGTAGTAAGAACTGCCACTCTGTGACAATAAAAGCAACCAAGAAACTCTGAAAGAAAGCGCTGACATCGGTGAAATCAAAGCACACGTCAAAAGATGCACCAATGACAATGAAGGCCATTCAGCCACCACACAGACTGAGGCAGTCAGTGAGGACAAGTGATCAAAAGACAGAGACAGAGAGCGCCAAAATGATCTATAATCAACATTTTAGGAATACTGTGACAATGAAAACCACTCCAATAACAACGGCAAAGAATAATGCAGCAAATTAGAAGATGCACGTAAAGTCAGTTTTGCAGGAGCTGTCCGTTCAGCACCACAAAACTACAAGCAAAAAAATAATGTTAGATATAATACAATATTTTTTTCAGTGAAATAGATTTGAATGGAGGGTCTGAGGAGAGAAAGTCCCCGATGTTGTACAAAGAGACAAAATACTGTAAATAAAATTGAATTTACTTGACTATTTTTATGTACTTTTATTTTTCACTGTTTCCTTCCTGTAGTAAATTAATTAATGTTATTGTTGTGCATTTTCCCGACTATTTCACTAGAGCCGAACTGATGAATCAGGGCCGGGGCGATATATTGATCACTTTGTCTGAACTTGAACTGTTTCTGAACTTTGAACCTCAAATCTAAAAAAACATATATGTAAAGTCAGTTTAGAGGACCTGGGTATTACTGATCAATTAAACAATACATGCAGACATCAGTCAAACTGCCTGTATATCCATCAGATTAGACGATAACCACATGATGCCAGAAATTCAATAAAAGGCCGATATCAACCTCCAAATATCTACATTTAATACATACATGAAGAGCTCTCAGTCACTGATGTCATTCCAGAAGTTTGGGAATTTGGGAAAGTTTCACAGCTACACACAGCTAGAGAGCATGGAGCACGTAACCATAGCGACTTCATCTATTTATGTACAGCATGTGTGTTTGTCTGCTGTCATTTCTTGTATGTTGTAGGACCATCGAGTTTTTATCCTCTATGCTTGTAACTTCTGCTGTGCAGAGTTAAAGTAAAAATTTAATAAAACCAACCAATCAACTAAGCACACACAAATCCACACGTACACACACACACACAGTCTCCTGGTATCTGTTGGCTCAGCTGCTGAGGAGTGATGTGCGGAGAAGGGTGTGTGTGTGTGTGTGTGTGTGTGTGTGTGTGTGTGTAGCGGTGACCAGACAGTTAGCGTCCAGTCCGGATTAGACTGTCGCTACAGGATTAACGCACTCACACACACACACACACTAATGAAATGGTCACTAACACACACATAAGAGCACTGATTCACATATATTTGTCCACACACACACACACACACACACATGGAGACACAGCCACACACTTTCTTTGTGGCACTCGATTTTTCTTTTTGTTTTTTTTACTGCTTAGATACGGACACACCCTCACATGGCGTTTCTTTCATGTCTGACTGTAAAAGTTCTGAGAGAGCGTTTGCATGTCAGTGTGTACATTTGCACTTTTTACACAAAGTCTTTTTACACAATTTGCGGTCGCCTGTTTGTGTGTTTGTGCTTGTAAATGGGTTTGTTCTCACTTGTTCTGTGTGAACAGATACATCTGTTGTGTGTGTGTGTGTGTGTCCTGCAGACAGAGTGAGTATGTTCATGTTTATATGTGCCTTACTCTCGTATGCATGTAACCCCCATCTGTATTTACTGTTACAGTTTTGAGGTCATGTGGTTATTTGGAGCTGTTTGCCCCTGGTCGGGGGGGCAGGGGATGGCTCAGCAGACAAGTGCCTGTAGGCAGAAAAACACTTTAATTAAATGAGCCTCCTCAGTTAGCATCTAATAAACTGTCTATTAAACTACGAAACCTAAAATAGATTTTTTAACTTGTACATGTCAGTTGACTCTTTGCATTCTCAGGACTTATTCATTCATTCATTCATTCATTTATTCTTTATTTATTTGTATATTCTGCACCCTCGGCATGGAATACATTTGCAGAATGAATCTTGTTAAATGCTTTTAAATCCAAAATGAAAGAATTAGAGGCAGAGTCCTTAGTTATGTCAATGTTTTTAATTTACCTGGTTACGCAACTGACTCCTAAAATATTTTGTCTCCTTATGTGTTTTAATTTATGCTGCTGACTGTCTTGGCCCGGTCTCCCTTAATCTTAATCTCAATGGGACTCTCCTGGTGAAATAAAAAAAATAATGAAAATAATGTATCATCCTACACGTTTGTTTTCACTTTCCATCCTGTGTGAGCAGGTTTAAAAACTAAGCAAATGAAATGATGCTGAAGTGTCTGAAAAACTGTGTACTTCTGATATGCAGACCAGAAAACTTTTGATTCTAGTCATTAAGAAAATCATTTTCCCCTTTCTCAATTTTTCTTTTAAAAATAAATTAGTTTTCATCCCAGATCTCATGTCCAGTCCTCACTAAAAGCAACATTACGGATTCATCTTAGATGATAAATTAATTTCAGTCTGGAGTTTGGTCACGTGACAAATTCTAAACATCCCTTGATCAGCAGTGACAAACATGTCGAAACGTCATTATAAAAGCGAAAATGCAGACAATTTATGGCACCCGTCTGCCTGCCACACACACACACACACACAACACACACTCTCTAAGCCCTAGACGATGAGCTGTCTGATTAGAGCTCCTCTCTGGAGTCTGTGGACACACACACACACTTACTGAGCAGTCTGTAGTCTCCACGTACATGCAAAGACAGATACATCCACACACATAGACACATGCAGACACTTTTAGAGGCACACACTCAGTGAGATACCAGGCTGCAGTCTCCAGTCTCTAAACCCACTGCGTTCTCATGGAGATAAGAAGTGCGTCTCATTGTTGGCAGACAACAGTCCCGTTATCATCTTATCAGAGAGTCAGTCCAATCTGGAGGAGGCGGGGCTGCAGAGTGTGTCTGTGTGTGTGTGTCTGTGTATGTGTTTGACGGGGGGGCTTTGGTTAAGTGGGGGTCCTTTGTCATGCAACAGGTGCTGTTGTCACTCAATTTGTCTTGATGCTAAAGACTTCTGAGAGCTGCGGTGTGTTTGCATCAGTGTGTTCGAGAACAAAACCCCGCTGACTGTTCAAACGTCCGTTAATCCTCATTCTCCCTCCGGATGAACTGACAGATTTACAATGTGACGACCCATCTGAAGTCGCACTTTGTAAAGACAACACGTGGCTCATTAGCACTTTGACCACAAGCCCTGTCAGTGCAGCCTGTCTTCTCTTAGGGAGACTGAGACCACATCCACAGACCGAAGCCAGACAACGTCAGACAACAGAACCAGTGTGAAACAGTGATTTGATCGTGGCTCATAAATACTGATTCAGTCATTCAGTCAGTTATTCCCAGGCTGCTGCGCTGCGGTGCTGATCAAATCAACACCATTAAAGATTAATGACAACAGCTGTCCTTTGTGATCAGCTATATTGACATTTAAAATGATTGAGGAGACAAACTTGACTACCACACAGCCCCTGACCCTCACTGGACAAGCTTACGTCATCATTTTGAGAAAGCTAATCCTGTGTCTCAATTCAGATACTTCCGTTAGTACACTTCCATGTACTACACTGTGTACACTATGTACTTACTTGCGTAGTGCGTGAATTTTAACATTTGACCGCAATTGTTTTATTAAAAATGAATAAAAATGAACGTGCTTTTACTTTTAGTGTTCTACGGTAACAATCACAACCACGGCAGCCGTTTTTAAATTTAGCCGGCTTAACACGGACGTACTTTGACTCTTAAGAACTTAAAATACTACTAATATTTCTGTCTTCTGTGCGTTTCTGACCTGGTTATTTACAATTAGACATTAGTTGTGTAACATGCGTCCAGTTTCAGAAATTTGATTGACACTGCAACTGTAGCTCAGATCTCAACATGAGATGATGGTTTTTAGGCCATGTCTACACTAAGCCTCACACTCAAAAACAAAGCTGTTCGAAGTGGATAAATCTGAAAACCCCAGCCTTGTGCTTCAGTGTAGACAAAGAAAACTGAGCTTTTTGAAAAGTCATTTTGAGCGCCAATATAGCCAATCACATAGTACTGGGGTTATTATTAACCTTTATTTATGTTTAATTTGTCACGGGACAAATTAAATAGTGATTTGATCTGATTTGACATCCCAGTGCAGAAGCGATCAAATCACTATTTTGACTTTTGCTCCATTTAAACACACTATTAGTGACTGTGGAGAGCAGGAGGTTTAACTATAGGAGTATGTAGAGGTGACGTGCATTAAGGATCTATTTTTTCTCTCTTCTCATTCAGATAAAGACTCCAAAGAGAAGAAGGATGTTTCCAGGGAGACGTCTGACGCCAGCATGAAAGAAGAAGTGGGAGGCGCAGAGGAGCCCGTCAAGGAGGCGAAAAAGGAGAAGAAGGAGTCGAAGAAGGATTCAAGCAAAGAGGCTAAAGAGCCCAAGGAGGAGGCAAAAAAGGAGTCCAAGAAGGAATCGTCCTCCTCCAAGGAGAAGAAGGAGTCATCAAAGGAGAAGAAGGACAAAGACAAGGAAGGGAAGGAGGCCAGCAAGGAGTCAGGGGACAAGAAAGTGTCCAGGAAGTCATCTGTAAAAGTGAAAGAGAAGAAGAAGGAGCCAGACGCCGGAGAGGGCTGACAGGAGCCGTGCAATAAGCCCACATGATATGCATACAGACACAAACATACACAGAACACAAGATACATGTCTAAACATCATACACATATACACACCTCATATAAATATACATGTATGTATATACAGTGTCCATGTAAACATATACAAGGCCACATAACTCGACACCACACACACACACACACACACACACACACACACACACATATGCAGTTTAAATATATATTTACATGTAAATACTCTCATTCAAGACCATATATCTCAGTAGCAAAGCAATTTCCTCCCAGACGCATATTTACATCGTCTAGTAATAACTGATCCTCACACACACACACACACACACACACACACACACTTTCTGTGTCTCTGGGCTGCTGCTGCTAAACCACACCACATCCAGTAGTTTTGGTGTGTGTGTGTGCGCTGGGCAACCGTGGTGAGGTCTGAGCCCACGGAGAGCGAGGACGGAGGTGGAATCCTCCTCCTCTCCTCAGACATTTCGCTGACTCTCTCCTTCCTCCTCCTCCTCCTCCTCCTCCTCGTCTTCGTCTAGCCTCAGCAGCAGTTGAACCCACAGCCCTGCGCCTCCCTAATCCCAGTCAGGCCCCAAACCACCCCCCCGCCCACGCACACTTCTGGATGTGACGTCAGACCCGCCCTCCCGCCCTCTCGCCCCCTCGCGTGGCACCGGGCCTCGCCTCCCCCGCCTCGCCGCTAAGAATAAACCGCCTGCCGCGTCCAGCAGCCCTGCTGCTTCCGGGTAAATCAAGGCCACATCCTACAGCCACCACCACCAGCACCACCCCCTCTGACCTCTTCCAGTCAGTTTTGTTTTTTAAATCTGGGACACTCAAGGACACGCGGCTGCTGATGGACACATACTTGGTGCTGCGGGGTCGAACCTGAGACTGTTTTTGTACGGTGGAAACCAACAGGGCGTTTCTGGAAAAAGCAGGGTGGCAATCAGCAGGAGAGAAGAGCCTGCAGGGCCACTTCAACACCCGAGGCCTTTTCTGCTCATCTCCAAGAACTTTATGAAGCAGAGGCCGGATCTTAAATACCCCACCGGGCACCTGTCTCTAACATCAGCAGCATGTTTAAGCAGCTCCATACGATCCAGTTTGATATGTTACCGTAAGATGACCGTTACTCGTGCCAGAGGAAGAACAGAGTGTTTCAGCAGCAAACAAACATACAGTAGGTTATAGAATAAACTGCACAAGGTACTAAATAATATTTAAAGATCAGTTCGCTCAGATTATAACAAAGAAACATATTTTCTTACTTTAAGTGGTATCTAGCCATGCAGACAGGTAGTTCTGGTTTGATTTGAGCAGGTTCTGAGCAGAGTATCAATTATTGAAAACGACCGAAAGTTGGTAATCTAGATTTTACCAATTATACACTGTATTTTATTTAGTCCTTGTTGGGCTGAATGTGTTTAGACAATATTTAAAATTTGAGAAAAAGAAGTTTGGCTTCTTTTGATAATTTTAAAAAGGGTTTGGTAAAAAAACAAACATGTTTATATCCGTCATACTGGTATCAAATCTCAGGTATTGTGTTGGCTAATATCAAAAATGTCAAACAAATCCCAGCTTTTCTTTTGAGAGAGCCATCGCTGAGGTTTCTGCCTCCTCTCCAATACAATTCAGGTGTATCACATTTTGTTTGTGGTGTTAACAGCACTAAAAACCTGAATTTAAAAAGTTCAACAGCGTCATGTCTTTCCAGAAAGTGTGCCCCCCCCATAAACAGATTTGTTAGAGACTATTTCTTCTGTAGAAAGTAGATCCAATAAAACGTGCGTTCTGTTGAGTATCCAGCTTACTACTGGTTTCAAATGTGATTTTGTACTGTTGGGGTGGAGGCAGAAATCTGAGAGACAGATATCTCAGAACCTGGGCTAATCAAACCAAAACTATCTGCATGGAGGGATACCAGTAGAAGAAAATGTACTTTGGGTGAACCAGCTAAAAAATGGTCTAAAGAATACTGATAAAAACAAGATAAAGAACTGTTAAACTGTAAAGTTTACAGATTTGCAGGTTTGCTGTTTGCAGTTTAAAATATGTTGAAAAACTTGACCAGAGAACTTGAAAATGAATCAGGAGCTTTAAAAATGACCCATTTCATGATATAAAAAAAACACAAAAAGCGTATAAATAAGCAGAGTTTTCTTCCAAGACGAAGTCGCCACAAACTGAACAAAATTTGACAAACTTTGGTCACAAACACGTACGTCCTTGTTTGACAGTTTTACAGACTGTTGATGTTGGAGATATTGAATTACAAGCTTAAAGAATGTTTTTTTTTCTTTTCATTGTGGGAATGTAAGGCTTTAAACAAACACATACACACACAAATACACACACACATAATTTAAGAGCTTTGAGCTGCATTTCTGCCAGACTTGAAGCTTAGAGACTTCAGCCATAGATGCTGTGCCAGCTTAACAAATGACAATCCCAGCAGCTCTGTACAACACTACAAGTCTGCAGTACGTCTGTATGTTCGGCTTCAGGCCTTCTGTCCACTGGGAAACCTTTTTCTTCACTTTTCTTTTTTTAGCTGACTGAAGCGCTGGTCATGGCTTCTCTTGCTGTTGTCTGGCTGATCAAAATCCTGATTTAGGTTGGCTGTATTTCTTAGGGTTTTTAAACTTTAGATAAACCTGACAAGCGTCAGCTCATCCTTGCCAAGGAGGCTAGTTAGAAGAGTCAGTGATGTTACAGAGGTTCCCATTGGACACATGGTACTACATGCTACTGTTTCAGAATACCTTGAATGTTTGTCATATAGAGTAGGTTTTGCACTGTTGTATTAGCTGTTGAGATGTACCAGACTCCTGTTCTGAGTCTGCTTTTATAGCCACAATTCAGTCCAAAAGGAGAAGTTCTGCACTTCGAAATTATAGTCATTAATGTGCAGCCTGAAGAGGAAACCCAACCAAGGAGTTTGAGAATGAAATAAACCCTATTTATGAAATATTCAGTAATAAAAGTAATCTACTGTGAGTAATCAAAGCCTTCAATTATTGCTTTATTGCCATTTTCTTTATTGTAACAGTTGTTTGGAAAAATACTGTGTTTCCTTGTATGTCTGTCTTTGTTCTGCTCGTCTGGATGGGAGTGATCGGGTTGAGTAATCTCATTTTCACCTGATTTATTCTCTGGTTTGATTATTATTCAAACAGCTACCAGACACATAACCTGCTGACTTTTAGCAGGAGACGTCATCTGGCAGTTTAAGCCCCTTCCACGTTGAAAGTTACTTGATATAAATTAACTCTGAAGAATCATTTTTTCCCCTCAGAGTTCGGCACTGGGTCGTCTTCCCTCAGCACTGACACTGAAGCTGTAAGTAGATCATAACTGTGACAAAGTGATATCTTAGTGTCAATTTAAATGATGTGTAAAGTTAAGAACAACATTGCTCTTGTTGCTTTGTAATACAAATCTCATCCAGGCAGAAGCTGGAAATTCTCCGCTCTTTGGGTAAAATTCAAAAATACGTTAGTTTGCAATGTTAGCTAGCTAGGTAGCATAGAACACATGAAACTGTAAGTGTACATCTGACACTGACACCTTAAATGTGATTAAGCATGATTAGCTCAACAAGTCCTCAATCCCAAAATGACATATACTGTATAGGCGTACCAGACCTTTGTCTTCATGATAACAACAACACGTGGTTAACATTGTAAAACAGTCACAGTTTGGTTAGGTTTAGGCACCAAAACTACTTGGTTAGGTTTAGGAAAAGCTCATGGTTTGGGTTAAAATAACTACGTTAGTTATGTTACTTACCTTACGTACGTAACTTAACTTTTGGTTTCACACGGGACACGAACAGCAGTCTCCTGGGTGAAAGTTCTGTGTTGTTTGACCCATCAGTCCACCCCGACCTCCTCACTACGCGGACTTTGTTGCTCTTTATAGGTCGCCGCCTAACAATAAATGTAAATATGGGTCGTAATAAGATGCTAAGCGGCGACGTTGCAGAAGAGAAAAGAAACACAAGCACTCAGACGATCAGACAGGTTGTACAGAAACCCCCGGGTTAGCCCCTAAGTTAACTGATTTGGAAGAGAAAACAAAGACAAGCAGTAAAATTATTATTATTATTAACTATTATGTCTGTTGGAAACATTCATCACAGTTTACAGACCGACTTCCTGGTTCAACTTTGACCTAATTTTTTGTATTTCTGTGCAATAACGTGACCACTGGTCTCACTTTCAGGTTTTCCTCGAAACAAAGGGGTTTAGGATAAACTGTTGGTTTGTTTACAACCCGTCTCTTTGTCTGACTGCTTGTGTTTTGTTTTTTAGTGACGTCTCCATGTTTCCAGCTGTCAGCTATTAACTTAGTGAGTCCAGTGTTATCATGACCAATGGAAATGAGGACAGAAATAAGACCCAAGTCGTGACCAACTCTTTTAAGCTAAGGTGAGTTTACTGAATGTAATGCAGTTTGGTGTTTACAGCCCAAAGTCCAACACTCATCGGCTGCTGTGTGTGTTCTGATGCGCCGTACAGACAGAAGTAGTAGTTGGAAGTGACGATATGTGCTGATTCGGGGAGCAAATGTGATAAAATTGCTGGTTTTCTGCAGAGTTGATGATGGGAATATCCTGACAACCAGACGTGTGTCAAAAAGTCGCCGGTATACAAGCTTACGTAGAAAACAATGAGTTCTAGTGTTTTGAAGCGCATCATACAATGTGTGTTGCCTTTAAGCCACCATGTTGGCTTGACATTTCATAAAAACCTTGGAGTTGTACCATATTTCCAGAGTTTCCCTCTCGCGAAAGTCTGATTTTCCTGCCTTTCCATCGTCTCTTGAACACATCAGTATTCTTACACTTCTCTGTGTTCCCTGGAGAGTTGCGGACAAAGTGTAGAAACGAACCTAACACTTGTCAGGTTGATGAACAGGACTCAGTCTGACGGCTTTTGAAGTGATTGTTATTGTTTTTGTTTTTTCTTTTCTTTTCTGTTTTCGGGCTCTGGAGGCGAGGTCGGCTGCAGACTGGGTAACGGTGCTAAAGCAGAGCTGCCGCTGTTGAAATTGGCAGCAGCTCTCAGTGTGTGTTCATATAGGAGCGCTGCAGATAGAGTTACACTCCCGCTAAAACACTATTCTCTCTCAATTTCTCCGTTTCTCTTTCTCAATCACTCAAATATTTACACTTCACTCTCTCGTTCACCATATCTGTTTTTATCCCCCTCCCCATTACATCTTTTTTTATTCCCCCATATTGAATTTACTCTGTTTTTGTATTCCTCTTTGGTTTCCCTCACCTTTTCTCTCCATCGCTCCATTAGTTTTTTTCTCTTTTCTGTCTGTCTCTTTTTTTGACTACTCAAATCTCCATTCCTTCATTCCTTTCACAATCTTCTACCTCTACACATCTTCTACACTCTTTCTCAACCTCTCCACCCCTCCATCTATCAACCCTCCCAAAATTATCAGCCCCCTCTTTGTTGTTTCCTTCTCCACCCTTCCCCTCCCACGGGAACCTTTACTGGAACTGTGGAACTTTTTTCAAGAACTCAAGAACTTTACCCCCTTTGTCCACCAAAGAAAGTTAACTTTAATTTCTTTGGCCATTTTTCCAGTCGTGAAAAAAAAAAAAGTCTCTGCATCCAAGCGCCACAAAACTGTTTCCGATGTTGGAATTTTGTTTTGAATATTTGTTTAGAATAATAAACATCTCTGATTGGTCAAACACAGACTTTGACCAATCAGGACAACCTCCATTTTTGCTGAAACACGGTGTTCAAGTAATACAGCTAAGAAATAAAGATAACATGGCATGCTGCGCACAGAAATTAAAAGTATTAGTACTACAGCCACAAAGTATCTGTTATCACATTAACAAGCATCAATAACACGTGTGGTCAGGTCAGTTTGTTTTCAGCTTCTGAAGGCGGACATGACTGAAAATGTTTGAGAACCGGTCCAACATCACAAATATTGGCTTTAAGTCTGTACAGGATACGACCTCCTCCATCCTTAGACCCTCGATTCGGACAAGAAAATCCTCAGAGGAGGGATCCATCTTCCAGGACGGACAGACATGCATTAGATGTGTGTACAGAAAAGGCCAAAGTAGCAAAATTACAATACGTAAAATCCGGTTGAGAAAGTTATAAAAATATTATATGAAGAATATAGATCCAGGAGGACGTCGATGTTCCAGCATAGAGAAGTCTGAGTGAAAAGACAGGACGAGGAGAGGAGGTCTCATCCCTTTGGCTGAAGTGAAACTGTTAATTTTGGACTTGTTAGAGATTGTTTCTTGTATGTGCTTGTGCTTGGCTGGCTGTGTCTGTCGGGTGTTTCCTCTGTTTCTTCTGCTGTTCTCAGGTCTCACTTGCAAAAGAGATCTTGATCTCGATGAGATTACCTGATTCAATAAAGGTGATGTAATATGCTTGTAAAACTCACACACAAACAATGGAAGCAAAACAAGTCTAAACAGTATAAGAAGTGTGTCTGCTGAAGAACAGACTGCTTGAAAAGGTCTGCAAGTGGACGTTTGAACCGCAACGGAGACGCGACGCAGCCACATCCAGGACATCCAAGACTAGTTCTTCACCACCCTTTCTCCCTCTTTCTCTTCTTCTCTTTCCTCTCTTTCTCTCATCAGTCTTTCTTCCAGAGCTTCATTTTCTTCCTCCTTTCCTCTCTGGTTTGTGTTTTGTATTTGTGACTTTAAACTCTTTCCCAGATTTTGTTTTTTCCTCCTCCTCAGTAACTTCTTCCCTCGTTCTCGCCTCGGCCCAGTAAACCAGCTCTGATGTGAGGAACCACCATACATGGCTGCACACACCCAACTGTTAAAAACATCAAACAACAATACTTCAACAATCAGAGTGTAACCGGGCCGCAGCAGTTTGGACAGAGTGTAATAAAATCGGAGTTTGGATTTAGACGTTGAGGTGCAGCCGGCTCAGTGTGGGTTTTATTTCGGAGCTTATTTCTGTCTCTCGGGGGTTTAAGGCGTAAACAAACTGGATCAGATAATTGCCGCATCATTTTACTCTCGCTGCAGATTTGAAGCGTCAGCAACGTTTCACCTCCGCCACGGGGAACTTAAGTGGCTCGGATTTCTTTTTTGTGTGAACAATACTGATCCCATGTTTTGGTCCCTGGGGAAAATTACCAGAAATTATATTTTGTTTCCTTGGTAATGCAGCTGCATCATGTTTTTGTTTCCCTAAGTGACGTTACAACATTATCTCTCTTCTATGTGGAAAGATACCAAATATATTTTAGATCATATCTTCTCCACTGCTGCCATTCATACCTCCTGTTTCTGTTTCATGAGGAATGTTACAGGTTATTATTTTGGTCATTAATGGGGAAATTTACAACAAAATACATATAATTATAAATTCAATTTTAATAAATGTATATTCAGTAGATTTATTAAAATAAATATATTTAATAAAGTTGCCATAAATGAAAGAATGATACCATAAAATTCCCTGAATAACACAACTACATCATATTTTCTGTCTCCCTATTATACAGTCCAGTGTCAGAGACAGTAAAATATCCACCACCACAAAAATATACAAAAAATGTATTGAGAATTCTCATTTCATAAAAGCTTTAAATAGAAACCTCAAGCCAGAGAACCTAAAAACGTGCAACCCAAGAACGTCAATATTGGACCATTCTTAAAAACCCTGGATTATGTTCAGAGACAGTGTGTTTAAACTTCTTGCTTTCACATGGCAACTACAGTACGGGTAAAGTACGTCAGGCCCCTACCACATGAGGGGCAGAGGGCCCCTTTATCCACACAGCATCTGAATAAGGGCCCAGTTATACTAGAAAAGAAGTGGTGAACGCGACGTGATGTCTGACCACGTCAGGAAATCAAAAGCGTTTATAGTTGTTCTGAACGGCCATGCTGGAAGGCGGAGTGAGAATGTCATAGAAGGGGGGAGACTCGATGCAATTTTAACATCTTTTAACATTAAAGCTGACAGAAATAGTTGTGTACAAAACAAAGAAAATAGAGGTAGAGAGAGAAGTTCTAACCTCCTACAGCTACATCCCTGAACATTGAAGCAGGTGAGCTGAGTTTGATTTTCCATTTAAAGAACTGAACGTGTCTGCTGTGTTTGTTCCTGTAGGAGGAAGACGTGTGGTGCGTGTGTGTGTGCGTGTGTGTGTGTGTGTGTTTTCATGTTCTTGTCCAGAGCAGCAGGTAAGAAGCTGAGAACTGAACTCTGCTGCAATCATGGAGAGAAAACCCCTGCAATCTGTAATTTGACTGTTTTTCTATTTCGTACTTGAGCTGACGTTTACAAAGTCAATTATGTGCTGAGTGAGTTTCATGACCTCTGGGCCCTTGAAACCTGTAAGAAAAGCATTCCTTTCCTTCTTCCTGAAAAACGGACCTTCTGCAGATACGTGGCTTCTGTCCGACAACAGCGATACACGCCAAGAGATTAACTTGTAGCCCGACTTCCCTGTGAGAAGCTTGTAAAACGAGGAGAGTATGGAGCGTGATAGATCCCAGACCTCCTGCTCTAATTCTGCTACTAAATACTTCTCCCCCTGAACGAGACATGGAAAACACTTCACTTCTTTACATCCTTAAATATACACAGCATCAAACCCTCAGCTTTTTACTCGTGTTTCCCGGGTGTTCACTTGTCGTGAAAAAGTACATAAATTGTTCATAAAAAGCTCCATAAACCTCTAAAATATCTGCAATTTATGTATTAACAAGGATGTAAAATGCAAACAATTACACGTGACAATTTGTTTTTTTATTGTGTAGTTCCACCCTTTGTGCTGCTGGTTCCGTCTGATTCAGGACTTCCAACAGCTGCAGGACAGGAAGCATCAATCATTTAGTTACCAGACACACTGGCTCTGAAACCCATCAGTTACAGCTGATGCTGGATACTCGCCACTCAGTGTTGTGAGCTTCTGATCTGTAGCTTTCTACCATTTCTTACTTCTTAAAGGCATCAGTTTGAAAGAAATCTCCACAGAAACATGTTTCACACCTTAAATGCTGCAGTTGCACTTATTTTTAGCCATGCTAGCGGTGTAGCTCTAGATATAGCATCGTTAGTTGGTCGGTTGGTCGGTTGGTCCACCATTTTGGTCCAGACCGATATAGATATCTCAGCTACTATTGGATGGATTGCCATGAAGTTTTGTACAGACATTCATGGTCCCCAGAGGATGAATCTTAATGTCTTTGGTGATCTATGAGTTTTCCTCTAGCGCCACCATGAGGTTGACATTTGTGGATTTTGAGTGAAATATCTCTCAACTTGCCATGAAATCTGTTACACACATCCATGTCTCCGTCAGGATGAAGCCTGATAACTTTGGTGATCCCTTCACTTTTCCTCTATAGCGCCATCATCAGGTCAAACTTTCTATTTGTCCAATACTATTACACTACTAGTACTAGTACAATACATACATTTATAACCAAATACTTGCAAAACTAATGATCAACTTTCAGTAGCATCGTATTGAATGAATCATAATATTGTGGAATCGTTTTACACAATTCTGTTGATTTAATTAATCATTTTGAGCAAAATGTAACACAATAATTAGAGAGTTTTGTCTGAAGTCATGCGTAACAGTGGAACAGTATTTCGCAGCTCCAACTCAAACCCAGGAAACTATACTCTTAAGGCAGCATCCTAACGTCAGATGGTTTAGATGTTTTGTTTACTATTTAATTAGTTAATTTCCCAGGATTCCGCCTGCAGGTGTTATCTTTGGAAATCTTGATTAGAATATAAATTGATGAATGATGCTGGTTGAAACCAGTATGTGCTTCCTATGTGTCTAAGCAGTATATAAACTGTAGCAGAGGAAGTTAGTGTTTGACCACTCAGCGACGTTTAGCGCTGCAAGCTCTGCCCCAATAGTTCCTGGGCCATCAGAAAGTGCTACCCTCAGAACAGGCACTTTTTGGGGGGCCAGGAACTGTGGAAATTTAAACCCTGGTTCCTCCAGTTGAAACACAGGTAAGGTTCCTGAATTTCTAAAAAGAGTCCTGGGTTTCTGGAAAGGTGGAAAGGTGGAAATGGGCCACTCGTGTTGGTGTGGCCTGACTCAGACAGCTGGGTCTAACCTCTCCTCCCTCCTCCCCCTCATAGCCTCTCAGAGCCAGACCTGCCGGCTGCAGGGGGCTTTAACCTCAGGGCCCCCGCGGCCCCCGCCTCCCGTCTGCAGGCAGTCTGAAGGCAGGAGGACGCTCAGACGATCTGAAAACCTCTGAGGACGTTGTTCCCTCCAGGTCCGTCTCCATCACAATGAGAAAAAGTCACGTCTTCACCTAGTTTCACCTTCACCTCTTCACCCAGTCGGTCTTGATGTATCACGGCTTTAACTCCTAAAACTGGGATTCACTTGGTTGGTTTAGTTGTACAATCTTAACTGCTCTCCATCTCGTTCCTTCAGGCTTTTTAAAAAACAGATGTTGTATGATCCTTCTTTTTTTATTTTTTTACCACAGTGGAAGAAAAAATTCTTTCTTTTAGCCATCCTATGTTCCAGGGTTGATCTGTTGTCTTCAATTTGTATGTTATATCCAGGTTTTACTTACTCTAAACGTCTGATTTTGTCAGACAAATTCAAGTCTTTCACCAGGACATTTACCATAATCAAGTAAGGAAAAAGACTTCAGAGCTCACTGTCTTGTAAGAAAGGAGATTCCTGCACACTGTCGTTGCATTCAAGACATTTATTTAATCGGTACATCAAACATTGCTTCAGTCCCTACAGACCAACTATAGAGTTCCTTCCTTCCTTGAAATGCAGTAGCAAAACTGTCGTCACTGTAACTTTAGATTTATGCAATGATGTCTACTTCTATTACCAAAGCATTTCAAATTTTGAATTTAACTGAGACGAAGGGAACAAACCAGTTCACTAAAGTTTCTTTTTCTTAAAGATGAACCCAAAATTGCACCTACGTCAGGTTACATATACATACTTCCTCTTACCTTACAATGTTTCTCTGCAAATTGTTAATCGAGAAAGAATTCACTTTTATGTTTTTCTCAAATTTTCTAAAACCTACAGATTCATCTGACACATTTTTGAATGCCACAGGTTCAATTCCCAAAAGCACCCACATTGACTCCTGCAGCGTCCTGAGCAAGGCACCGGCTCCCTGCTCCCTCCCTGTCAGCTCCTCTCAAGTGTGTGTGTGTGTGTCAGGGCCAGACGGTTTGTGAGGAGGTCATTAAAGTACTCTCTCTCTCTCTCTCTCTCTCTCTCTCTCTCTCTCTCTCTCTCTCTCTCTCTCTCTCTCTCTGTGTGTGTGTGTCTGCGGTCAGACCAGGTCACCCTCTCTCTCTCTCTGTTGCCATCTAGTGGTTAATATTACCAAAATCTAACCCCACACACACTCTGAGACACTCTGATAGAAACATCGTTTTCATAAGATTTTCATGGTGTCTTTCACACACACTTTATGCTGTTTTGTTTTTCTATCTGACACACACACTTGCTCTTTGAATCACACACACTCTTTGATGCTCTCCTTCTATTTGAAACGCACTCCTTTTCTCTGTTTGACAAACTTGCTTTTTAAATACACACTTTCTTGTTGTCGAAGCTTAAACTTTCTCACACACTCTCTGACACGTTTGCCTTTTGACTCTCTTCCTCACACACACACACACACACGCACCTGGGCCGTGCCTGGCTGGTGTGTGTTTCCAGCGTGCAGCAGCACAGATCGAGCGGCGGCTGACGCTCAGTTAAAAGCTGCTGGGTGGGTCCTAATTATTTCTTTGAAGACTCGCTTTTCCTCCCCGTCTGAGCTTCTGACGAGCTTCACTTTAAAGAGGCTAGACACACACACACATACACACACTGTCATGCAACCCGCCTCATCTGTCACATAAGACTTTAATGTCGACTCCAGACTGCAGATTTATGGGAACGTAATGCTAAAATGTAGAAGAGTTTATATGGCGGAGGAGCGTGGTTGAGTTTGACAAGAAGTTTTCTCTGTTTGCACGAAATAGGGCTGCAAAAAGTGGCATGTTACGTCCAAAACTGCCAACATTCATTTGATGAGGATTCAGTTCAAACGAAAACCCCATTTGTGTTTTTGGTTATGGTTTAGATTTGCATTTAAAATCTTGTGCTGGGAGGAATTTGAGGAACTGTTTCTTTCAAATGAAGAACAACGACAGTTAACTCTTTCTTGGTTGACTTTGGGTCCTCTCAGGGTCTGATCAGTGTCCCCTAGAGGTTCCCCCAGACCCCAGTTTGGGAATCTTTGACCCTCTCAAGAGCCCCTAATGGCTCCTTGACTGCATACTGACAACCACAAGGCCTGATTTATTTTGCACAGGAGGGAGGGAGTTGACTGGAAAGAGACCATGAAATTAATTTCAACCAAACTTTATTGGCAACATTTTGAAACATGTTGTGCCAAAGCATAAACATAAACAGAGCATGGCCAAAAGTATGTGGACACCCATCCATGTACCCATATGTGATAGATGAACATTTCATTCCGACACCATGTCGGATGTCAATGTTCTGCTATAACATCCTGCGCTCTTCTGGTTTCAGGCTTTCCAGCAGATTTTGGAACCTGGCTGCAGGGATTTGCTCCCATTCAGACACCAGAGCATCAGTGAGGTCCAACACTGACGGGTGATAAAAGTCCTGGCTCCAGTTCATCCCAAAGGTGTCGGATGGGGTTGAGGTCAGGGCTCTGTGTGCAGGCCAGTCAAGTTCTTCCACACCAAACTGGGAAAACCATTGGCTTTTTGAAAGGGTCTTGTTGAAACAGGAAAGAAGAGAAAAACACAAACTGTTGACACAAAGTTGGACGAACGCTGTCTAAAATATCATTATATGCTGGAGCATTAAGATTTTTCTTCAGAACAAAAGTACAAAGACAACAGTGTCCACATACTTATTTTTGGCTAAACTAGTTTCTAAATAATGTGAGAAATACTCAATCAGAAAAAGAAAGAAGGAAAATTCTGTGTATTTGGAGTATCTAAAATTAAAGAAGAAAGAAAATTTCTATGTTCTCCTTCCAGATGTGCCACAGTGACGGTCTCACCCAGAGGAGTCTGATGGACTTATTGAAGACAAGGTAGTGTCTCTGCAGGAGACACAAATGTTGCACTTGACTTCAGTCCTCTTATCTCTTCTTCTTCTTCGTTTTTCTTCCTCTTCTTCTTCTAAAACACTTAAATTTACAACACAGAGACATGAAGCACATGTAGCTCCCCTGGTTTGTTGGTAATGAAACTGGATCCCAAAGCAGGAGGTTGATGTCTCTCTCTCTCTCTCTCTCTCTCTCTCTCATTCACACACACACACACACACACACACACACACAGCTTTATAGTAGCTAGAGGTTCAGTAACACGCAGATAGCAGCAGAGACTGTGATTATTAAAAAACGTCAAATAACAACAGGAGGTCTGGAGGGTTTTGGGAGAGGAGGAGAGTGGGAGAAGTCTGGAGCAGGGAACCAGAGAGGGTCTGGAGGGTTTGGAGGAGGTTTTGAAAAGGTCTGGAGGCAGGAGGAGGTCCCGGGTTTCACAGAGGAGGCAGGACTTTCTGGCTCTGTGGTGCGCTCTGACACCAGAGGTCCGCTTTAATACCAGAGGAGGAGGAGGAGAGGCCGGTCGACTCTTTTACACTGCTCAGAGAGAGAGAGAGACTGCAGTCCACTCCTCCGTCCCGGACAGTCGGCATCGAGCATCCATGTGCCAAACGGACTTTTGGATTCGGAGCGCAGATTGAGGCGAGTCTACTCCTGGAAAAACTCCACTTGCTGACCTATCGGCAGGGAGTCAGAGCCCTTTTGAAACTCTGCAGCTATTATAAATCAGCTGTGTGTGTTTATCTGAGCTCAACTCACCTCACACACTTTGGTTTGGACTCTCTGACTACCGGAGTGGAGCGAAGTCAAACCTCAAAACCATCTGCCGCTGCTCTCAGGATCCCCGCATGCTCTGCAGGATTTGGGACTGATTTTTATCTTTAAATGTTTTCAATTAATCCTCGGACTCCTGTTTTCCGCGCATGACATGAGCAGCCCCGCTGTCTCCTGCCTGTCGGCGCGTCTTTGTCATTTTAATGTCGGTGTAATCTCCGCGCGTCTGGCTAATTGTCGCTTTGCATTTCAGCGCAAATTGACAAACTGTGGAGGTTTTCTCTCCTGGCTGGAATAAAGACAAGAAGTCTGCGGGAGAGACGCTGAACGTGGATCTGTTTCACTTAATCTTATTTTCCTTTGGATTGATTTTATTTCTTTATTCCTCCGTTTTCTCCAAACTGATACTTTTTCCTGGAGAAACCCCGAGGATGTTGCTCCGCTGCTTGAACCCTCCCTCCTGGTCCACCTGTAGGTTTTTCTTCTGCTTATTGTTGCTTCTCCAAACGCCCCGGTCCTCCTCTCCGCTAATTACAGGTAAGATTAAAGGGATCATATGGCTTCATAATAACACATCACAACACCCACCGTGCGTAAAATCTACCCAAACCCCCGGTTATTTAGTCTGCAGCGTCTCCGCGCTCCTTCAGTCTGTTTTTACTCTGTCGGGGAGCGCACCAAAATCAAAGTCATCTCAGCTTTTATATTTCTGGTTACCAGTAATGTGGTGGTTAACTAAAGGGCCCATGAACCAGGCAATATAACCTCCAGTTTGGCGCATGGAAGCACAAAAACAGAATGCGGAAAAAGCCTCAGAAAACAGTATTTTCTTTCACAACTTCCCTCCTATATTCTGAGTCACCACATACTCTTAATTTATGTTTTTACCACAACATAAAGACGGTTAAACTGTATTTTTGCAAAGAAAAATGTCAGTAAATTGCGTTTGTGGTGGTTTTGGAAAGCGTCTTAATCTTGAGTCCGAGAGTTCAGGTGTCATTCTAGCGCTGGATAACGAAAACAGACTCGTTTTTCAGATTAACCCGGGTTATCCTCCCTGCAAGGAGTTGGTCCGCTTCCTCCAGTGGAAACAGGCTTGCTTGCACTGGAGAGAAATACCACCAAAATCCACCCTGCAGAGCTTGTTATTTGCAGAGGTAGTTTTCTGCCTGACATAAATCACGAGTCAATATCAAAGTAATTTATACCAAATTTAAGGAAATTATACCGGGATTTAGAACTTTAGGATGAAAGGTCTGCGTAAAATTATAAGTGAGCTTAACTCAAATTGTTGTTTGTGTCACTACAGGTTATAATTAACCCACTTTTTTTGTTAAAAGCAGGCTGTAAAGTGTAAATCACTTTCTTTAACCAGCTCTGATTTAACAGCGCGCCTCTGTCCTCCCTCCTGAGCGGTTTCTCCTGCCTCTCTCTACCGGTCTGAACGCGCTCCCTCCCCGGCCTGCTCTCCCTCTTTGACAGCCGCATTGCATCATAGGATATTGTTTGTTTGCCCTGCAGCGCCGTTGAGAAATGAGAATAATAGAATCGGAGTGAATGAAAGGTGGATGTGGTGGTGGTGCGCGCTTGACGGGCTCTGCCGTCCGGTCTTCATGCGTCTTATCAGCAGTTGAGGGACGGGACTTCTGCGTCTACTGACCTGCTTTTACTGACCTGACCTGCCTCCTCTGGCACTGTGAGGAAAGGGCATTAGATGAAATGCATTTGATATGGTTATTTATTTAGTTTCGGTTCCTCCAGGGCTCATTTTGAGGGTTTCCAGGAGGGCAGTAGTTGAATTTCATGATGATTTCATTAACAAAAGGAGAAAATCTTTGAACTTCAGCTTTTAACATTGATACAGACATGACAAGAAAAGACAGAAATAACTTTATATTCACATCCGTTCTGGCCCTGATAAGAATAATTTCTGATTATCGGGGTTCCCCCTCTCTTGGCTGTTATCTCTGTTCCTGAAGCAAACAGAAAGATGGGAATCAGATGGGGGACAAAACCTGTACCAGATGGGTCTCTGGAGTCAAACATGTGTATCTGTTTGACATGAAACAGTGTAGGAAACCTCTGAGAACCAACAACCGCTCTGTATCAGCTGAGGAGGCTGCACCATTATGATCCCATGCAGCAGATCAGATTCCTCCACCTGGCATCCCGAATATGCACTGTATCATCCCGTCTATTGTCTGCTGAACCACAGACCAGAGGGTTCTGGGAGGCTGGAGGTCTCATAGCTGAGCGGTTGAATGTGTCACCGCAGCAGGTGGAGCGGCGGGTACAGAGGTCATCCTGTTGGCTTCAGGGTTGTATCTACGTGTTCATAACCACAGCGTTACCGGTTTAAATCTGTTCCAGGACACTTGTTGTTGTCTACTAGAGCACTTTACTGAATCTGAACTGTTTATGAAACTTTTATAAACTCATAGGTGTTCACCTTTGAAGGCAGGAGGAGTAGTGACAAGCTAAACCTGCTAAAAGTTCCTTAGAGTAAGTTTTTTATTAGTTATGAGCCTGTTGGCCCGTAGTTAACCTCCCAGACGTCACTGATTAGTTACTGTTAGGTAATGGGCTGCCATATTTGACACCTTCAGAACTGTAATAAAAGTTTTGTAACAGAAGTACATTTACTCTAAGTACAAATTTGAGATGGTTGTACTTTACTTGAGTATTTCTATTTCATGCTGCTGAAAACATTGTGCTTGTTACTCCACTACATTTATTTGTTGACAGCTTTTACTTTACAGATTAAGATTTTACACATAAAACATATGATGAGCTTTCAAAATAGGATGCACTGTTAGCGATTAAACTGCCAACAGTATATAAATTATCTCCACCTCGAATTAATGCATCATTAATAATAATCCAATAATACTATATATACCTGTATAACGCTACAGGGGTATCTTTCTGCATTATAAGTGCCTTTACTTTTGATACTTTAAGTACATTTTCCTAATAATACTTGACATTTTCAATGCAGGACTTTTACTTGTAGGTTAATGGAGTATTTTTATATTGCAGTATTACTAATTTTTTTTATTAGACTCAGACCTTAATAAATGTAGGTATTTCACCAGCTTGGAACTGGATCTAAAATGGAAGTGAGTATCAGACCCTGATCAACCTTCAAAGTCAGAGAGAGCGACCTCTAAACTCAACAGAGGTCACAGGTTTGAGTCCCCTGCTGTCCTCGAGCCCCTTTAATGACTCTCTGCACTGCTTTCTCCAGCTATGTAGTCGGTCTTATTTTGTCCTTTTCACTGCTTTTTGCTCGCAATAGCTTCAGGTTATCTGACCTTTTAATAAAAAGTTAAGTGCTGAGGTGCTATATAAATACAATATACTATCTGTAGGTGGACGGGGATCTGGATAGATGGATATGAGGCAAACGTCGCAGCTGACAAACAGAAGAGGAAGGTATTTTGTCAGACTGAGAACGAGGCCTCAGAGACCGAACCCCCACCCCTCCCTGCACCCTCCACCCACTCCCCGCCCTCACCCCCCACCACTTACAGCCCTGCCAGTTTAATTACACTCGAAGGCTGTAAATTTTACAGTGGTGGTGGAGTCGGCAGGGTTTGTCTGCTCTGCCAGAATCCACAGGCTGGTTTTCTGCTGAACTCGGAGACAAGACGGCACGACTCGCTGCTGTGAGGATCTGTTGTTGTAGAGTGGATTCTGGGTGTTTTCAGTCCATTACAGCCCTGATACAGACTTTGTTCAGATCTTTAACTTAGTGTCGTATGACTCTCAGCTTCAGACATCAACAGTTTACAGTGGTGACGGTGGCAGATTTACCTTTGAAATTCTTAATAATTTTCAAAACAACAGAGGTAGACAAAAGCAGCTCTCACTTCTTTCCAGGATTTTGTCATCAGAAATGACACCTCTCTCGCTAGCAGATTTATATTTAAAACGAGAAACTTGTAAAAGGGGTCCTAAATATGCACTTCATGGCTACATACATGATAACGTGGTAAAGAACTGAGGCTAAAGCTAACAGGTCGCAGGCTAAAAGTCAGCATCCTCACCAGCTGATGAAATAAAGAATTACATTTCAGTGTAGTTCCAGTTAGTCCTATTTATATAAGTATGATAAGGAAAAATGTAAGATCACACTGTTATTTCGATGTAGCATAACCCTGTTTAGCTGCTTAGCTTTTATACAGTGTTTGTATTTAACAGTATGTTCCACTTTTAATGTGACAAGAGATAAGGCTTTTAGGATCAGGACAAACCGATGTGTTTGGCAAACATATTATTTCAGGTTACTGAAATGTAAACTTCTCCAGATCTAGCAGGACAGAGTTGCTGACGTTAGCTTAAACTCTGATAGCATGGAGGACGGGCTTTCACAGAGTAATGCAGTGGAAGTGGTAGTCTTAAATTGGGCTTTTTTAACATAACCTGTAACCATACAAACGAATGATTTTTTAAAAATAAAATTAGCCTTGATAGTAACGCTCAGTTACAAGTTTGGGTAGAAAGCTAGTTAGCCAGACATGCTAACGTAAGGAGTGCAGCTTACGTTAGAGTAAATAAACATATTATCCATTCCTTACACTTTTGCTGTTTTTTTTTTTCTTTTTGGTTTTGGAAAGGCTTTTAAAAAATTGAAAGCACCCTCCAAACATCTGTATTACACTGCCTGCACACAGCTGCATTTGTTCACAGGGAGGAATTTAGCGAACGGTCATTCCTAAATCATCAACATTACAACAAACCAAACAGTCAGCAGGTCAAGAGTCAGAGGTCACAGTACACTGATAAGATACTGACCAAATATTGCTCAAAAAGGTCTAAGTCTTTCATTTTATGTTTACGTGTGTTTACAAGTATCAATGTAAAATCTTTGGGTGTTTAGTGCTTTTCATTGCTGTGCAGTGTAAGATCAGATAACCCTTAAATGATCCCGAATGGAGAAACTGAATCATTACAGCAGATGAACTGAGGAAGAAAAGAAACTAATCAGAGTTTTAGGCATAAATAGATAAACATTCATGATAGAAAAACAAGCACATCTGGATCGAAATACAAGATGAAGCAGCAGCAGCGTTGAAATTTCATGTCAGAAACAATTCCTAAAATGTAAATTTAGTGCCTCATGCTCAAACAATGAGAGATAGGATCATAGGAAGAGACACAACAAGAAACAGGAAGTAGTTTGACACTCAAACATAGCGGTCAGGGGTGGGGATTTACCCTTACCTCCGATGACCCCGGTTCAACTCCCAGCTCATGACAACAACTTCCTACCGGGAAGGAAGTTTTCATCTTAGAGAGTCAAAACAAACCTGGCACATGAACAAACAGCTGAGCATCGGTCCGGACTCCGTTTCTTTCTGCTGCAGCTCTCCGAGCAGGAGGAACTGCTGGCCGTGAGATGTTGGCATCTGTCTGCTTCTACCCATAAACCCTTGTGTTTGGGGTCGTTTCCTGTAGTTGGTTCGGATTACATTTGCTCTCGTAACAAACTGACTGACGTTCACGTTTTTTTTAAGAGCTCGGTTTAAATGTCACTGCTTTTACCTGGACAGACGAACCGGACTAAAAGGAAGAAAAACTGCAGAGTTTAGAATGAAGTCTGACAGATATATGTCCAGGGTCAGTATCATCAGCCGATATCAGTGTATTACTGATATGTCAGTGTTGGCAGTGTAGTAAACTGCAGCAATGTATGTTTTATAGGCTGCATTTTTATGTATATTTGACCTTGATTTTGATCATTCAAGTTTTTGGTGTTTTTGTTTATATATGTTATTGATAATTTGATTTCCAATCAAGTTAGCTGTGCGATATTTACTGTTATCTTGGATAAGGTTGTTATTCAACTGTAAAACATTATGCTTCAGATGTGTCTTTATTACAACTTCTTATTCACCAGATTTGAGGGATTCTTGCCTAAATGTTTGTTCATGTAAAAAAACAGATCTTTTGAAAAAATAGAAGGGGAAAACAGTTATTAATTACATTAATTGATGCCCGTAGCACACAATGGATAAGTCACACAAACAGAAGAAAAAGTCAGGTGTAGTAGCTGGGAAGTACTGATCCGGTGAGTAAAAATTATAAAACTGCCACAGACTGTCCAACAGCTGCCTGTTTACACATCCAGCAGACATGTTAGCATTCATTTGGACTCATGTTTGTGTCCACCTGATGAATGTAAGTCCGATATTCACTCTCCTTTTAGCTCTGCTTTGGTCTCCACCAACTACTGAGAAAAATATCTGGCACTTCTGGCTAGAAGCTCTGCTGTGTTCACCAGCTAGTTGCTAACATTGTCTGTCTGCTGAGGGGAGCTGCAGGGTCGGATGATACTTCTCTGGTTTGTAACTACGAGCGACGCGTGTTAATATAAATATATTGATTTGTGCAGCTTTAAATAACCTTCCTCTGGTCATGCTTCACCTGCTTTCAGCTCACAGTTTATTTAACACGAGCCTGTGTTGTGACGTCATGTGGTCCCGACAGGTGATTGTGTAGGTCAGGAGTCAAAAGTCCAGACACATTTTTCATTCTCAGCCCCGCCCTCAGCCTGCATCTCACCTTTGTGCACCTTCCTGCCGTCCCTCACAGGTACCGAGGCCAGCTGTGAGAACGAAGGAGAAGTCCTCCACATCCCCAACATCACCGACAACCCCTGTATCACCTGCGTGTGTCTGGTAAGAACAACTAGTTTCACTTTCCGTACTGTCAAATATGCTGCAGAGCTGGCAGTTCTTCACAGTGACTCGCTGCCGCCCTGTTTGTTCTCGACACGTTGACGTGTAATTGCTGCTTCAGGTTTTCCACTCGGGCTGATAGGATAAAATGACCTCTTTAAGCGCTGATAGTAATATTTGTAAAGCTGATTATTGAGCTTTGTGTGGTGTTTCTTATCGGAAGGTTGTGAAAGATTTGTAACACTGTGACGGGACTTTGAAATGCAAGTTTTTGGTGGGATGTGAAGTATGGATTGTTTGATTTGATGGCATTAAATCACTTTTGTAAGCAGTTTTTTGAAAGCATTTAAGAAGCCTTTCCAGTAAAACATTAAGTTGATATTGTGGTTAAAAAGTACTTATCAATTCAACCAGTTTATGAGAAGTGCCGATTATTTAAAATGCAACTTCCTATTTAGAAAATGTTTTGTGGCACGTGAAGTCAGGATGGCAGGTTTTTTAACGTTGCAAATGATTTGCGAGTGCAGGAAAGCGCTTTATAATGCGACTCTTTACTGTTTTCTGAGGATTTACAACAAACTTGCAGTGAAACATGAAGTGGGGATTGTTTGTTTTAACAGACATGCCTGTCGTCACGCTGTCTTGGCTCAGCCCGGCTGTTAAAACCAGCCTACAAAATGTTAGAGGACGACTCTTTCCTTGAACATGTGCTCTTTGACCCCTGACCCCCGCACCACTCCTCTACCCCCCCTCCCATTACTGCTGTAGAGGTCTTTGTTTTAGGGGATGAGAATGGACCATCAAGGCTTTTCTGTGTCACTGACCCGACAGTGGCTGAAAGAGAGGTTTTGGTTTTTAAAAGGTGTCACATGACCAGAGTTTCACCCTCCAGGAAACACGGGGGTGTGAACTTGAGGGCTGCATGTTGTGTGTGTGTGTGTGTGTGTGTGTGTGTGTGTGTGCGCGCGCACAAGTCCAACTCTACGTGTTTGTCTGCATCCTCAGTATATACTTTACAAACTGTACAATACTCCTGATATAATTATTTACACCATGTCCATGGCTTGTTTCCATGGCGAGTGAAAAGTGTGCATCAGGACACCTCAGACATATTCAATCATTAGTCTAATCGCTGTTCTCAATCAGTGCCTGTATTAGACTGTATGTAACCATAGCAACGATACTGATTCTCAACAGTTAGAGGAATAGTTCAACTTTTTAAAAGAAAATGCTTATTCGCAGAGAGTTAAGATTGAGAATAAGATTGATACCACTCTTATGTCTATACCATAAATGAGGCTTTAGCCAGCAGCTGGTTAGCTTAGCTTAGCACAAAGAGTGGAAACAGGGGGAAACAGCTAGCCTGGCTTTGTCCAAAGGTAACAAAATCCACCTTCTTAGGTGAACGCAGTGACTTTCTGGAGTTTTGTCGGTACCATGAGGTTGCCAAGCGTATTTCCTAAAATGTCAAACTATTCCTTTTAGGGGTTCAGTAATGAACTAAAGGACCCCAATTTCTGTCCAAGAGTTCTTTGTTTTTTTTATGTGTCTTTGTAGTCTCGGCACGATGACTCATACAAATGGCGATAACGGGGAACACTGTCAGGAACAGTCTCTCACTCGGTTGTTCACATGAAAAGTGAAGGAAATATTGTGTGAAGAGACAACTGGCCGACAACAGAGAAGTGTGGGGCTTCGACAAACTGTTTGACACCTTACCTTACCGGTGGGTTAGTTGGTATAAACTCACGCTGTGCAGCCAAACGTTGTTCAAACCCACAGAACTTTATTTTAAATTCTTCTGGAGGTCACAAAGTTTCCAAAGAAGTCAAATGTGTTGGTTATATCACAATATTTGGGGGAACTGTGTATAAAATGATGAATAAGACATCTAGAATATCCCCAACTCTGACGTCAGAAAGGTGGTTTCAGGCGCTGTCAGTCGATCTGACAAAACCTTCTTTTCCACTACTTCTGAGGCCTTTAAACTGACAGTTAAAGATGACAGAAGTGAGGCGACAGTGAGGATTTTGCTTTTTTGTTATTTTGTGGTTAGTTGCCATGGTATAAGAGCTATAATGCACTCTGAGGTGTTCTGATATAAGAAAATAATAGAACTATCACAGCACGAGGCCATTATTCGCCTCCTCTTTGGCTATTATTTTCTCATAATGGGACTCTATGTCACCTTGCACATGTACAGTTTATACATATACTTAAACTTATTCGTGGCAAATACAACTTTCGGTATCCAAACCCCAGCTCCTGATTGTTTTTTTTAAAAGGTTCTGGTGGCTTGTGATTGGCTGCTGTGAGGCTCCCCTCGGCCTGCAGTCTGACTGAGCCGTCCTCTGTGTTATCAGGCAGACATCAGCCAAAGCCCTGCTGAATGCTATCAGTCATCAGCAGGCAATGGCCGGCCTTTCATCTCTACTTTAACCCCCCCTACACACACACACACACACACACACACACCCTGCATACACACACACATAAATGTACATACATTCAGGGCTCAATCATTATTGAATTTGGCCTTTGTTTATCTCCTAAAAACTTTTTAAACCCAAGATGCATGGATTTTTTTTTTTGCCTTCAAGCACAAACTCAGAATCAGTTCCCAGTTTTACTTCTCCTCCTTGGTCACCACGTTTGCCTGGTAAATTTTAAGTTTTAATGGTCTTTCTAAGTCAAAGAACAAATACTGTTTATAAGAAATGATTAAAGGTTTCTATTCTTTACATGACATGAATCCAAATACAGAAATAATCGCTCTGTTCTTACGTTTGTTTGACGAGCGTATTAAATCTACACTTTAACCTGCTTGTTTTATACAGTCACTAAGTTATTTGTTGAAATATGAGAAAAGCTGGTATTGTTTCAATAACTGGGGCTTCATAGTTAAATAACAGCTGAAAATCTAATTAATAATGCAAAATTTCAGATGAAAGTTGAGTTTTTAAAATGCTTTTTTGCAGGAGAAACATCTCAAAGTTTATTATTATTATTTTACCTCTGTAGACTCAGTCTGATTTGCAGCATTTTATCTCTTTACTTTCTGTCACTACTAGTATATTCTGAGGTGGTGGATCCTGGTTACTGTGGTGGACAGTGTCTTCACGCAGCAGGAGGAAACTTTTTGACGTTTGGTAACATAATATCCAGGTTAAAATCAGGTTAAACCAGACCTTTAGAAAAAAACGGAGCATTTTTCAGTTACTTCACTTCCACTTCCTTCATCCCCCAAAAGACGGATTCTCCATGTCGCCGTGCTGTCTTTAGGGGGGTTGGGGAGCCATCAGGGCTCCAGTGTCACTCATACATGGAAGGGGGTGGGGGGCTGGCTCTCCAGTTGGTCCAGAGTACCTGCTAATGGCTCTGTGGGCAGGGACACACACACACACACACACACACACACACACAGAAGAGCCATTGTGTGAGTCAGGGTGAGGCCGAGCGCTGTAATGGGGCCAGGAGTGGATGTGGCTGACAGACTGACTGACAGGCCGGTCGCCATGACGATCCGTTATCTCGGAGGGAGTCGGCCCATCTCCGTCACGCTCTTCATCATCCCCGTCTATCTGTCTGTTCATCTCCGTGTCTTTTTCCACTCTCTCATCGGCTCTTCCTCCCATCGCTTGCCCTCAGATTGGCTCCTTTTTTCTATTTTTATTTTTTTCACTCCGTCACTTGTTGTAGTTCAGATTTTCTCTCTCGCATACACCAGAACCTGTGAATGTCTGCTCATGTGGGAACAACAGCTGCAGTCTGTATTTTTGGAGGACGACATCTTGTAGGTTACCTGACTTGACTTTGGGCTGATGAAGATAGTTTGGCTTGTTGTTCTGGTCACACTGAAAGACCACCAATAAAGATATTAAACATGTTGGTGGCAACGTTGCAGACAGTCTTTATACCACAGGCGTGTGCTGAGGCTCGACAGTGACTCTGTTAAAAACTTAAATGGGATGTCCAGTGAACACCTGGGCTTAACTAAAGAGGCAACTATTAAGCAAATAATATATAGAATTATTAATAAATAATAATAATAAACTTTATTTATAGAGCAAAACAAGTACAAAGTGCTTCACATAGAGAAAATGACATAAAATAACAAAGTGAATCATAAAATACATGAAGGCAAACAAACAAACAAAAAACAAAGCATGTAAGTCAGATAAAATCAGGATGTTTTCCAATAAAAGTAGGTTTTTAGAAGAGACCTAAAAGAAGACACTGAGTCAGACAGCCTTATTTCCTCGGGCAGCTCGTTCCAGAGCCTCGGGCCCCTGGTGGCAAAAGCTCTGTCCCCTTTAGTTTTCAGCCTGGACTCTGGAAGAGACAGAAGACCACCACCCGAGGATCTCAAACTACGCACAGGTTCATAAGGGATTAAAAGGTCTAAAATATAATCTGGAGCCAGGTCATGAAGAGCCTTAAAGGTAACCCGTAAGATCTTAAAATCAATCCTAAAACTGTTCCTATTCCTATTCTTATTCTTATTTTGGCGAGCTTATAAACAGGAAGTTGTTTTTCCAGTCTTTACAGCAGCAGATGAATGCACCAGACAAGCCAGCCCGGTATCCCTGTGGGGATTACGTTCACATTGTTCGATTCAACACTTCCTGATATACGTCCAATGTCAGTGTTCAGCAGGAAGTGTTGTATCCCTTATGTACGTCCAACTGGCGCTGATTGTTCAATTTAAAACTTTACTTCCCCAAGAGGGATGACAGGACGTACGAATCTGTGATTAAGTGTAGTTTGAATTGTTGCGAACACAAAAGGACAAAAAACGTCACTCCGACTGGGTAACAGTTCACCCACAAACAGACATTTAATCTGCTGCTCTCATCCAGCTGGGATTTAATATCAGAACAAGCCTCCGATCCTCCATTTCCAACATCACAAGCAGCAGCCGACAGTAAGGAGGTCAAAGGTCAGAGGTCACAGCAGCCCGTTAATCGATCAAACAAACATTCCAGATGCACTACGCAAAGCAGTTGTGGGCGAAGAGTTGTACACTCTGCTGCAAGCTGTGATCGATCCGAGAGAGAGGTCAAAGGTTGTTTCCTGCCAGCATCTCAGCTCAAACAGTAGCTGATCAATAAAGGAGGGGCGAGTTTACCTGATAACCACCTGATAACACTGAACCAGCAACGGCTCTGCTCTGTTTCCAACCGTAGCCTATATAACGTGGAAAATATCAGTCAATAAAACTTGTGTTTCAAAATAAAAGCAAAATCCAGATTAAATGTAAAAAATAAAATGAATAGAATAAAATATACTTGTAAAGGTGACAAAAATATAAAATAATTTAATACCTGCTGTGCTTTTTTATGTCATTTAGCTTTTTGTAGATTTTTCTGCTCCATATCTCCCCTCTTCCAGTGTTTTCCAGTCTCTGTCTCTGCCTCTCTTTCTCCGTTGTCTCACTTGTCTTCTGCTAACAGAGCTGTAGGAAGTGAGGAGGATGAAGTGAGGAAGAAGCAGGAGATGAAAAGAGTGTGTGAGTGGTCGGAGAGGGAGATAAAAGACAGGACAGGGTCAGAGGAGGAGAACAAAGGCCAAGTAAACAACCTGTGTCAGAACTCAGTCCAACAGATACAATAGAAACCCTGAGTGAACAAACTCTGGAATATAATGAACTCATTTAAACATTATTGTGCCTCTCAGTGCCAGAAGAGTCTTAATGAGAGAAACAAAAAGCCACAAAGACTAAATTTTATGAAAGTGTTTTGTAGAGATGTTGGAGAACGGGAGAGTGCAGGATTTGAAGGGCTGATGGCTTTTTGGATGAAGGTGCCTACTGCTGAAACAGGAGATTAAATCATTAGTCGATCAACAGAAAAATTGATCAGCAACAAGATAATCGATTTATCAAAGAAATATGCCAAATATTTGCTGTTTCCAGCTTTGTTGATGTGAAGATTTGCTGCATATAAATGGAACGTTCTTGGGTTTTACGCTGTTGGTCAAACAAAACAAGTAATATAAAGATGATCACCTCGGGCTCTGGGAACTTGTGATCACTTTTTTCTTACATTTTATAACATAACGATGACTTGAACTCACTTTATTTACAACTTTTTTTGGTCCTCAGACCTTCATCACTGGTACGCTGGTGCTGTTAGTCTACATGAAATAAAGTGAGTACAAGTGATCGACAGCGTGCAGGATCTGATCTGACTCACCTGTCTGAAACACGTTCTGTTGTGCAAGAACTTTGTAGTAATAGACATAACAATTATTTGATTAATCATCAAAATCATAGACTAATTAATCAGCAATGAAGATAATGGTTAGTTGCAGCCCTAAAGCTCTTCACTGTCTAATATCAGGGGCTGATATTCTTTCAGTTGGACCACTGACATGTCAAAGCACAATATTCTGGATTGATTTCACAATGTTTATGCATCCTTTTTTATTTTATTGAATACTATATTTTCTTATAATATTAGGAAAAATCTTACAAGGGAAAAGTGTAATTTATGAAAAGATGTCTGCATCATTATTATATTACATCAGAGGTTATCGTAGCACAACTGGCTGTTAATTTGCAGTCAGCCTGAACTCGTGCCGTGCAGCCAAACTTTGTTCAAACCCTCGTAACTTTATTTGATCCCAAAGTTTCCAAAAATCCTCAATAAATCGAGCTGAATTTTTGGGAAACAGATAGAATATTTTTACTTTGATTGAATGGTGCAGCCAGAAAAAACATGGAGTCTTGGGTTTGAATGTTTCTCTCAGTGTAAACATCATATAGCTTTAATAAAGAGCTGGAACAAGCTGATACAGAATATACTGTAAATATGATTTAAGTGTGGAATAAGATGATTCTAATAACCTTAAAGTTACTTAAGGGGATATAAAAGGGTAAAGCTGTGTTTTATGTCGTCCACACTATATTTGCAGCCTCCTGCTCAAAGTAAAGTCAGCATATCGGCCTCATGATTGTGTGCGACTTGTCTTGTACTCCGACCAGCTGGGGGCGACGTTATTACTTTGCTTTAGTGAAAACGTACGTAGACACTCAGCCCTCCCTCTGGCAGAAAAGACGACTGAACAGTTTTGGGAAACCGGTTCCCATCAGCGTCTTTCTCCACCCGTATAGTCCCTAAGCTACTGTGGCTCCTGCTCTCTGGCAGGGGGGTTGTGACCTGTTTGTTTTGGAGGAAGGGTGAAAGGTGAAAGATCACAGCGGCAAAGGGGGTTAAGGTCTGGCGGGTCGGGAGGGGGCGATGTCCAAGGGCTTAAGTGGGCCTTTAAGTTGAGGGCTCCTCTCCTGTGCTGACAGACCCTGACTGATCTAAAGCATGAAGAGGAAGAGGAGAGAATGATTAAATTGGGGAGTTAGAAAGAGTACAGGCGATTTTGGAAATATTTAGGCCAGTGAAGCGTGTGAAATTGAAATTGAAATTGAAATTGGAGAGGAAAAAAAGGAAAGAAAGCAAGAGAAAAGGTGAGAGAGTGATGGATGATGGGAGAAAGAGAAGAACAGGAGAAGAAGTGAGGAAGAAAAAAACAGTGATGTGGAGAAATAGTGAACACTGTCGCCTCCTAGTGGCAGAGCAGCCCTGTGGTCACACAAATTAAGACTTTTAATCCATTCAAGAAGAAGAAAAGATCGTTTAATGTTGATCAAATGTTAAAGAACTGAGATGTAAACTATTTAGTTTTCAGTCACAATCACTGAAGCTCGTCTTCTTGATGTCTTTTTGCAATTTCTGACCAAGATCATGATGAGGAATCTGAACTAACTTTGCTTTTTATTCTATTGATTAAAACATGACAAACAAATGCAGAACATCAAGAAAACATCAGTAAAATCCCTCCAAGTGAATAACATGTAAACATAAATGACCAAAAAAACCTATAAGCCTTAATTTGACTTTCTTTATAAAACTGTCGTGGTTACAAATGTGCCAAATTTGGCAACCACAGAACTTAAAGGAACAAGTATCCATGTTGACATTTAACATCAGCGATTGTAGAAAGATTTAAGAGCTCCTCTTTTCCGCGTCTGGAAACATTTTCTGAAGGTTTATGGACCCAGAAAGATTCATCTCTGGTTATTTAAACTGACAGTGAAGTGCAGCCATGATGACTTTTATTATCTGCACTGTACACATTTGAATTTGATATTTCTGACAATATTCTCACCAAAAACAACTTTATTTTCTGTGTTTTTTTCTGTGGTTTTATTTATTTACCGAAGTCTTGAACTCCACGTGTCCTCCTCCAAGTGTCGGGTGAAAAAAATGTCAACTTTTAGGTAAACTGCTTCTACTGCTACTTTATTTTTGTGGTTAATAAAAACACACTGAATCTGGAGTTAAGAGGTCTCACACACACAAATGTATTCAGTGTAATTCAGTTTAAGTCGAAATCCTTGTATCGCCATACAGTAGCATGAATACACACACACACACACACACACACTTTCTCTTTCTCTGACACACACACTTACGAGCATACCAACGCTTTATCCCACTTGTGTGTGTGTGTGTGTGTGTGTGTGTTGGTGGGGTCATCACCCCCGGCGACAGACAGCCGTCCAGTCGACCAGCCTTGGTGCCGTGGTGGTATGTCGAGTGTTTATAAGGCGTGGTGACCCGTTGTGACCTTTGACCCCTGAGACAAGAAGGGTGAGAGTGTGTGTGTGTGTGTGTGTGTGGGGGGGGGTCACATGTACTAACACCACTTTGTACTAATGGATAACAGGAGAGAGACATGACCTTGTCCGCGGTTCTTTAAAAGACCATTCCAGTGTTTTTCCGTGTTTTAGTACTGTACTTTACATCACAGCTGACCGTTTTGTAAACAAAGCTGCTGCTGGGTTTTTACAGATTTCAGTATATTTTTCCGTTAAGTTACAAAAAATCTGTCAGTAGACTCTCCACTCTTGAAACTTGCTTGAGTTGTGTTATCAGACATCATGTATGCATTGATTTTTCTTACATTTTCTTTAGGAGGTAAGAGCCTTCACAAATCAATCTGTATGTAAAGTGCATTACTGCGCCATGATAATGAAGTTTTAAGAAACACTAATGACGACTCGATGTTCTCCGTGTTGGACAACACAACTCGAGCGAGTTTCAGGAGTATACTAATAGATCTAATGTACTCTTCAGAGTTGAATGGAAGCCAATGGCGTCCTGGAGCAGTAGGAAAAATACACCCTGAAACCTAAAAGGGTAAACATTGCATTTGAAAATGGTCAGAAAAAATATAAATGATTTGTAGTTAAGGAACTAAAACTTTCCAAAACGCTGGCGTGGTCCTTTAAGCTCCAGGCACTACAAAGTCAGGAGCTTCAGTGCATCGTTTCAGTGTTTTCACATCAAGAACCAATGAAGATTAGACAAATTAGACTGATAACAGCTTAAAAAGTGGCCATTTTGTGAGAAATGTTAGCGTGTTGTTTGTTGTAATTTTCTGTTGTGCGTCTGTTACAGTTGATTGAATGTTCGAAACGTGACGTGCTGAGGTGGGAACTGAATTTTTACCTCAACCAGTGCTTTCATGCGGTCAGAATGATGCTGTTAACATGTTGTGGCAGTTTGAGGCTTGTGTTTGACCAGTCCGTAGTGTTATAGTTCAGGGACCATCAGAAAGTCCAACCTCAGGAACTTTCTGGAACCAAAACTGAACTGAATTCCTGCTGTTAAAATGTAGGTAAAGGTCCAGAGTTCCTGCTTGTGAAAGGGCAGATTGTTGAGTAGATAAGTGGATAGGCCTTCCTATTTGTGTAGTTATGATCAGCTCACTTCATATTAACATACATCCTGGTGTTAATCATCTCTTTTCTTCTTCTTTTCTTCCTGTTTCTATCTGACTGTCAACAATCTTGCTCTGTTTGTTCTGATGATTCAACCAGGACAATGATGGAAAAGTTCCAACAGCCGGTCGCCTCAAGGGAAGCTTGCCTTCCAGCAGTCACTAGAAATAGATTAGAAATACAATAGTTAAAATCAAAACATAGCAACAACCTGGAGGCGGTTCTAAATTAAAACTGAATTAAAAACGTAATTAATGAGAAACATGAGGTACGACTGACTGTAAGGCCGTATTCACATAGAATCAAGTGCTGCGGCAAAAACGCAGATTTTCCTGTTCATTTGAACCGGGGTACGGCGTACAGAAAAAGTTAAAACAGATTCAACTTTTGGAGAAACGCAACCCGACGTCACGCTGCGGCAGACATCAGACCGGCAGACGCCCCGGTGAAGAAGAACTTTGTTTACCTGTAGCATTAGCTGTTTACCTTAATATTCCACTGTTTACTGAGCAACTGTGAAGATGGAAGAGAGACTGATCGATCAGCTCCGTGATTACTGTACATCAGCTGTTCAGCCCTTCAGTCTTCAAGCTGGGATTGCTGGTTAGTATCAGACACTCCCACACCGCCGCACAACCCTGCGGCGAATCGCTGCAACGCCTGATTCTATGTGAGATGAAATGCATATGACATTGTTCACCACTTTCCTGTTTCATCACAACATTTTGCAGCTTCTTCCTAAGCTGTCAGATCGTCTCCTCTGCGGTCTGGATTCCCCCCTCTTGTCTTGATAAGCAGGAGTGAGATGGATAGTACTGTGGTCAGATGATCTTGTGGGGGCGGGGGGTCAATACCTATAATTGTCTATACACAGAAAGTCATTTAGCCTGATACAGCCTCTCCCACTGTAGATCAACTTTTCCAGAATCTTGACTGCGGCTCGTGTTCACGTGGAAAGTTTCCGGTAGATTTCTGGGTGAAGCTGAATGTGCAAAAGGAAATTTTGTCCTTTATCTTGCTTCTTTTACTTTCTCTATCGCCTCTTTCCATCTCCGTCCATCTCCTCCTCCTCTGTCATGACATCATCTGTCCTCAGTGTGGTTGGGGTTTAGTTGGAGCGCCGCTGCTATATTAAACCACCCCGATTTATTTTCGCCCTCCTTTGATCCGTCCTCGTTAGAGCCGCCTGCCGCAGTGCCACAGGGCCACGAGACCCGCCAGCCTCCACTTTATAAACCCTCACAGTGTGTAAAATAAAACACACACACACACACACAGCGGGTGGATAAAATCAGCAATAAAAGCTGGGTGTGAAAGTGGAGCGGATTGAACAAGACCAGTCCCACGGTGCAGTTAGTGCTGATGACGGGGTTTCTGAAGGTGGCAGGAGGATTGTTGAGTTGGTGTGAAAATTCACAGCTAAACTGTGAAGATTGAGTCACTTTTTTACTAAAGCTGCAAACTTCAAACCTGTGAGGAAGTCTGATAGTGGAGCACAGAGGTGGTGAATCAGGTGAAAACTGTTCTCGGGAAGCTCAATTTGGGGGATTTGTGCTCATGCTAGCGGCCTGGCTCTAGGGATGACAATGTCAACAAATATCGTATGGACTGCCATGAAACTTTGTACAGATATCAATGTCCCCCTCAGGATGAACTGTAATAACTTTGGTGATCCTCAGACGTTTCATGTTGCACCACCATCAAGTCCAAAATTTCAATTTATTAATTTGGTTTGTGACCAAATACCTGCAAAAATACCTGTATTTGTTGTTGGCGGGCCAGTGGCAATCAAATCCAATCAAACCACACCCACACAGTCCTGATGAAGCAGATTAGCTGAGTTCTGGAGTGTTAACACTTCATAAATGATACCTGAAGATGCTTTTTTTCCCAACCTTTGCTTTGATAGCTGCTTATTGAGTCATGAATAATTAATTTTACAGAGAAGGTTTCATGTTTTCAGAGGCTTTAAAGAAGTAAATCTGCCATTTATTTGGCTACAACTTGGTTCATAAAAAAAGTACTATGTAGTAGATTTTCAGTATTTTTTGTATAATATGTATAAGACTGAATAATATAAGTGTTGTTAACTCTCTCTCTCTCTCTCTCTCTGTCTGTGTGCTGCAGGAGGGGAAGGCGGACTGTAAACAGGAGAAATGTCCGCTGGTCTCTGAGGACTGTGCTCTGGTGGTGAAACAGACCGGAGCCTGCTGCGAGAGGTGTAAAGGTAAGACGGACAGGTGGACAGAGCCAGAATAAGAGGACTGTGGAAACTACACAGAAAACTCAATAATCATAGTTAACAGTTTAATTACATTTACTGCCCTCTGATTCTCAATCTGTTCCTTTGTTGTTTTCAACCATGATATTGCAGCAGTGATAACAATAATGACCCTGGGATGGTTTATTAAAGGACTGTAGTACCTGCAGCTGCACTGCACTCATAGGAGACTGTAATAACACACCAGTACAAAAACATAGAGATGTTAACCAGAGCCTCTCCACACACACACACACACACACACACACACACACACACACACGAACCACTTTATGTACAGTACCTAAACAGCCAGGCCTAAATATGACCTGTGGGAGTAAAGCTGTATTATTTACCTCACGTTTAGGCACTCTCTATCTCACATACACACACTCACACATACACACACACAGCTGCAGTGTGTGGAGACAGTGCGGCTGCTGGAGGGGTTCACCGTTGGGTTTACAGGCCACAGAAACACAGTTGCTTTTATGAGCCAGAAACTCCTCAGTATACCTTCATCTCTTCTCTTAGATCCTCGTCCTCTCCTCTTCATCCTCTCCTCTCCTCACACAGGCTCTACTTACCGCTACACGTGCAGGTTTATATAATTGTCTGTACTTCTGAGATCCCTATAACTCCCAAACTTAACTCACCGTGGTGAACCTTAACATACATGATCCTAATCAAACTGATCAGTCTTAAACTAAACTGAGGCTCTCTGGGGTTTAACAGAAAATTCTCTGCTGCATCTTTTTCATATTTACATATACAGTTTGAGTATTTTTGGTGCATTCAGCAGCATCTTCTGTCGCTTCCACATCTGCTTCATCACTCAGTTGATTCAGAAACGCTGAATAAACTCCTTAAACCTTTTAGAACCAAACTTTACATTGAGTTCCAAAACACCTAAATACAACTTTTACACATTGAAAAACTAAAAAACCCAGGTTCGTGTTTTGTTTTTTATGTCAAATATGGTATGCTCACACAAAGGTAATGCATGGTGGTGACTTTACACTGCAGCAGAAAGAAAGATATGATGTATAACACCTGATACTGACTAAAAGAATCAGCTCTAAACTATATCCAGACGTTTCTTTGTCTATGTTGGTTTAAGAGGGTTAAACAAAGTGAGGAGCCACTAAAAAGTCCTGACTTTGGAGGATGTTCCTGTTCATTCTGTGCTTATGAAGCTGTGTGCTTAAAAAGAAATATAACAACACACACACACACACACACACACACCTACCTCCCAGCTGTCAGCAGGGGCGCGGCCCTTTTGTTTGCGGTTCGGCGTTTTTTACGATGCAGCACTTCGTTAAGAGCGATGGAACGAGCTCAACCCGGACGTGGAAAACCCCTCGTCGCCACGACAACCCTTGTTAGTTTTCTACTGTGCGGCTGACTTGCGGCCGCTGTGACCAAATTTAGGACCCCTCTGTGTCTTTGCTTTCGGAAAACACCCCGACTCCTACATGTCATATCGCTGTTTTCTCACTTTTATGAAATCATACACGCAGTTAAAGAGACTCACAGCCAGACTGGATCCGTTTATTGGGAACAATTTACTTTAAAACTGCCTTAATTAACCAGTTTATGTTACGTAAGAGTTATATTTGATAAAATAGATCATAAAAAACAATATATTATATAAAACCTTTAGAATCAGAGTTTAAAGAATCATTAGAACGTCCACAAATGTCCATTCTTTTAAATAAATGTCAATATTTTACTTGGAAAAAGCTCCTTTATCGTTGACGGAGAACGTCAGAAGATGTGTTGTCATATCAATCTGCGTTAGTGAGGATGAACAGGATGTGAGTCTCTGAGGGAGCTCTTAGATACTGTACGTCCTCCTCTGCACTGACACAGTATCAGAGGGTTCGGTTTACACTGAGGAAAGCAGATCAATGGCTGTGATCAGGTTTCATTGTATGGCAAGTTAAACATTGATCTGAGACCACTTACTGTAAATGGGATGAAATGAATAGGCTATTCATTTAGTGCTGACTGAATGGACGGGTCAGCGGTTGTGGAGTTACTGAGCAGCTGTGTGTGAGAGTGACGTTAAAATGTGTGTGTGTGTGTGTGTGTGTGTTGACTTTTCATCACCAAAGTTTGTAAAATGTACATTTACAGTTTTTAATCCATATAAAGAGGCAGTATGATTCCTTACAGAGCTGTATAGACTTGAGACTTGTACTTGAGTCTGACTTGAGTCCCCAAAGTGAGGATTTGATTTGGACTTGACTCCTTCATATCTCCAGTTTTGACCTGGAAAAATCCTGGAACAATCCTTGCAAAGTCACACACCTTGAATTATAAACGATTAGGTCTTAGCATTGAAAGGACTTGGTCTAAAAGACTTGAAAAGACAGTTCTGATTCCCAGCATGCTTTTTGTAGTACTGTGACATACTTCAGAAAGTTTAAAGCTGCACTAATTGATATTTTAATATTAACAATGGATCAAATAACTGTGTAATGTGAAAGGGGTCACTTGTAGTTACAAATCCACAGCGAATTATCAGCTGATCCTGCATCCTCAGCTCTACAGAGAGTTTTAGACTCTTTCACCTCATAGTTTCAGTTTTTACGACACATTTACTGTTTTATTTCACTCACACCATCTCATTAACATTTCCAGATGCAGCAGGCAGCTGTGTTCAGCAAAAATAAACCTCTAATAACTCTAATTATAACCCGCTGTACACTACCTGCCCAGCATCAAACGGTAGACAGACACAGTTAGCAACTAAACGGAAAACAAAGTGGAAAGAAAGCAGCTAAAGAGCCGGATGTTTTTCTCAGGAGCTGGTGGGGACCAAAACAGAGCTAAAATAAGAAGGAATACTGGACAGAAACACGACTCCAAATGAAGGCTAATGTTGCTCTGTGTCTGCTGGAAGAGTGAATCTAACTGTTCACATGGTGATAATATGTAAATGTTACATACAGTATGACAAGTGGCCAAAACAAAAAGCAATTAATGCTGAATTAACGTAATAAATACTTGAGTAAGTTTCTACACTGTTCATTCATTTTATATTTAAGGTCTCTCTCTCTCTCTCTCTCTCTCTCTCTCTCTCTCTCTCTCTCTCTCTCTCTCAGGTTGCATGTTGGATGGACGATCTTATAACAGCTCAGTGTCCTGGACCAGCTCCACCAAACCCTGCATAACCAGACGCTGTCAGGTGTGTATGTGTGTGTGTGTGTGTGTGTGTGTTGTTTCAGCTCAGACGTCACGTGGAAACCTCTGACCTCGGATCTGAAACAACACAAACATGCTGTTGTTAGAGGACGGTAGAGATACAGGGGGAGGGAGGAGTGGAAGAGAAGGACAAAGGTATGGGAGGTGGAAGGAAGGAAGGAAGGAGGACCAAAAGGCAAGGGGAAGGAAAGAGGCAGGGAAGGAAGGAAGGAAGAAAGAGATGGAAGGAAGGAAAGGAGGAAGCAAAGGAGTGGGATATGGAACATAAAAAAGGAGGAAAGGAAGGAAATAACAAATGAAAAGGAAGGTAGAAAAGAAAAAAGAAAGGAGGGAGTAGCCAGAACATTGAAGCAAGGGGGGAACGAGGAATGGAAGGAAGGAGTTGAGGTAAGAAACATTAAAATACAGTGAGGAGCAGTAGCAGCAGTAGGAAACATAGAAGTGAGGAAGTCAGAAAGGCGGAAATAAAAGAGATGGAGGAACAAGATGGCATCAAAAGAGGAAGAAAATGGCAAAAATGAAAGGACAGAAAGCATGGAGGAAGGCATGAAGAGTCAAAAGAAAAGTCTTTCAAAATGAACGAACTGAAGAAATGATTTACCTCCTGGTTGTGACAGGAAGGTGTCATCACTGAGGCGGAGGCACAGTGTGTCGTCCACTGCAAGAACCCCAAAATCCACCCCAAGAAGTGCTGCCCCACCTGCCCCAGTGAGTACAACCTCCATCTGAGTCACAGTCAGGTTTTCTGGAGGTCTCCAGATTGTGAAATACACCTGCTTGATCTAATAAAATGTAGTAGTTTTATATTTTTATCTCAACATCTTTTAATGTTTTTAGTGACTTGGACGAAGGTATTTTGAATCAAATTCACTACATGAATTCAGTCAAGTGAAACCCTGAAGATTATAAATATTTTCACCTTTGTTTTTTATTTGACTTGAAGATCACACATAAAAAAAAAGACCTGGCTGATGTTTCACCTCAAAAAAGTGCCACTTCTGAGTCATCACTTTGTGTATTTTAGTGTTTTTAATTACCCTTCATACATAGATATAGAGATGCAAATCATTTTGAAATATGAAATAAAATAAATTACAGAAACAAATTAAATGTTTTGGATTCACTGCCTCCAAAACTGAGAGGATTCAGTCGGTAAATGTTGTCATTTTATTAACCAGCTTTTGTGCAAAACTCTTATTTACCAACACAGGATATTTTTAGAACAAAAAATGTGTTGAATTCATTTTAAACCTGCTCTGGATACGAGCCTCGGGTACAGTGAGAAGACACGTGTGAGTGAAGGTGAACTAAACTAAACAAAAAGTGAGGGATGAGTTTCAAACGCTGTGTTTCAAACTTCTCTTGGTGCAGGTTGTATCTTTGAGGGTCGCCTGTACAAGGAGAAGGAGGAGTTCACTCCAGAGGGCAAACCCTGCATCAAATGCACCTGCACTGTGAGTGCACGCACACACACACACACACACACACACACACACACACACACACACGGCTGTGTTTACATTCTGACCTGTGTATAAATGTTTGTCAGCGGGGCCTCTGTCCTCTAAATAAGTTAGTTTTGGAGTCTCCTGGGAGTCACAAACTTTTGGTTGGAACAACATCCTCCTCCTGATTTTTTCCCCCTCCTTTCCTCCCTTATTCCTCCCTCTCTGTGTCCCCCCTTTTCCTCCCCTTCCTCCCTCCCTTCCTCCTCTGCCATTAGACAAACAAACCCTACAGGTACGTCCATAAACACATTACCGCATTAATGTGCTTGCACCTAGTTGGGGCGACCTGTAGGCTTGTTGACACATATACTGCTGACACTGAAATATTGTGCATATACTTAATTATGTGCAGAAATGTGTTATTTGTTATTTCCTACTCTGTCTACATTATATTTTATTTCTTCTGTATGCATTTTATGCAGGTATTTTAGTTGAATTAAAGTTGAAATATAATCATTTCTTTAGGTCTTGTTAATGTTTCACATAAACCACAAAGGTCACACAATGAACTGGCTGCAGAAGTGTTAAATAAACAAATAGTTGCAGTTTAAAGTTAAACTTGTTCATGTGGAGTCAATAAACACCTTCTGTTTTTGGTGATAATAGGATTAATATGATTTCCATGTAAGCCACCAAACAGCCTTCCCAAGTATCCAGGGGGAAAAAAGTCACTGCATGAAGAACCATCACATGTTCATTAAATAGTGTTTTGTTGTTGTTGTTCTAGGGAGGGCGGACTCTCTGCATGAGGGAGGTGTGTCCTGTCCTTTCCTGCCCCGCCCACCTCAGCCACACCCCGCCTGGACAGTGCTGTCCCAGATGTCTCGGTAAACATCACCTTTCTGACCTGTCACCTGTGTGGAGGTTGTGTTGGGAATGTAGAAGCAGTTTTTTTCATGTTTAGCATTGTTGGTCTTTTGTTTCTTGTTTCCTGTTTGCCCCATCATTGGTGCTCGTCACTGGCCATGTCCATCTGACACCCCTCACCATGTCTCAACATCACTGCAAAGGCAATTTCTGTAGGTCAAAGGCTCACAAGAAAATATTAGGTTGGAAGGAACATTTCCCAACTGTAATTTCCGTCTTTATGTTGAAACAACAATTTGGTGTAGCACACGAGACAAAAACACATGTTAAAAACAACTGGCACACCTCGCATCCTAGTTGAGGTCAGGAGCAGAGGGGGGAAATGAAACAAAGGCACCCTAACAATCTTAGAGAAGGATGACAAGGCTCCTTATATCCATGCTGGGATTCTGAAAATCTGTGAATGTTTCAGCTGGGACTTGTCCTGTCATCTAGCAAGTGCTTGGACTTAGTTGTAAATACAGATTGTCACAGACAAACTGGCAATTAATACTGAATAATAATATATGTATTATTTTAACGCTGTAAGGTTGTATTTTACAACTTTACAGGTGTTTAAAAACAGGTCTCTAAGCTGCTGTGGTGATTGGCTGAAATGAAAACCTGCAGTCACTTAGCACGTTACCAAAGTTGCATCTGTCCTCCTCCGTTCACCTCCTTCTATTGACTTCACATCGACTTGCACTCCTTCTAATTTTGCGTGCAGTGTCTGAATGCACTGTTGAATGGCAAAGGGTGAACCACAGCTGTAAGCTAATAACTCGTGCCAGCTAAATAACCCGAAAAAGTCACACATACGTCATCGTTGTGAGTTTTTGTGTCTCCCTGTTTCTTATCTTTGACTCTCTCCTCCTCCTCCTCCTCCTCCTCCAGGTCAGAGGAAGGTGTTTGATCTGTCTTTAGGAAGCTGTCTATTCCACAGTGAAGTTTACGAGAACGGCACGTCCTTCATACACGACAACTGCACCACCTGCACCTGCAAGGTACCGGCCTGGAGATCATCACAGCATTCTTTCTGTCTGTTGTATCTGTATTGTTATTCCACAGCTCCATTATAGACACAAACTTTGTTGAAATCTCTTCATCACTTCAGTGAATTATAAATCATACATCTGATTCTCGTCCTTCTTCTTCTTCCCAGGATTCCACGGTGGTGTGCAAGAGGCGGTGCTCTCGGCCGGGGAGTTGCCACGGCGACCAGTGCTGCGAGGAGTGTCTGTCTTACGTGAAGGTGGAGGAGGTGAAGTACTGCAGAGTCCGGAACAAGATCTACAGGGTGAGAGAGCACAGTGGATACTGGAGGGGTGGAGGGGTGGAGGGACGGGTGAAGACAAGGAGAGAAGAATGGACGGATGGATGGATAAATGAATGATGGACAGATAGATGGATGAGTGATGATTGGATGGATGGATGGATGACAGACAGACAGGTGGATGGACAGACAGACAGATGGATGGACAGACAGACAGGTGGATGACAGACAGGTGGATGATGGTTGGGTGATGGATGGATGGGCAGACAGACAGATGGATGGATGATGGTTGGATGATGGATGGATGGGCAGACAGACAGATGGATGGATGATGGTTGGATGATGGATGGTTGGGCAGACAGACAGACAGACAGATGGTCAGACAGACAGGTGGGTGATGGATGGATGGTCAGACAGACAGATGAATGTCAGACAGGTGGATGATGGTTGGGTGATGGATGGATGGGCAGACAGACAGACAGATGGTCAGACAGACAGGTGGATGATGGTTGGGTGATGGATGGATGGGCAGACAGACAGATGAAAGTCAGACAGGTGGATGATGGTTGGGTGATGGATGGATGGGCAGACAGACAGACAGATGGTCAGACAGACAGGTGGATGATGGTTGGGTGATGGATGGATGGGCAGACAGACAGATGGTCAGACAGGTGGGTGATGGATGGATGGTCAGACAGACAGATGAATGTCAGACAGGTGGATGATGGTTGGGTGATGGATGGATGGGCAGACAGACAGACAGATGGTCAGACAGGTGGGTGATGGATGGATGGTCAGACAGACAGATGAATGTCAGACAGGTGGATGATGGTTGGGTGATGGATGGATGGGCAGACAGACAGATGAAAGTCAGACAGGTGGATGATGGTTGGGTGATGGATGGATGGGCAGACAGACAGACAGATGGTCAGACAGACAGGTGGATGATGGTTGGGTGTATTCATGTTTTCTGATCCTGGTGTGTTTCTTCTGTCCTGCAGGAAGGAGACATGTGGTCGTCAGTTAACTGCACTCTCTGTGCCTGCGTTAAAGGAAGCATCGAGTGTCGGCCCAAACAGTGTGTACCAATCACCAGCTGCCCCTCGGTGAGTGACAGGCCCATCAACCAATCACCAGCTTACATCCTGTTTTCAGGGTTCACATCATCGAATCAAAGTTGTTGTTTGACCTGTTCAGACTGCAGGCAAACCAGATTTGTTTCTCAGATCAGAAGACAGACTGTCTGCTCTGTTATTGGCAAGTGATCAGATCGGATTTGTGTGTCCAGTCACCATCCTATCTGCATGGGTTGCTATGGTAACAACGTAGGCGTACGCTCATGATGCAGCTTTCCAACGCAGAAGCATGAGAAATGGAGAGCCATCATCTTGCCCTCCAAACAATCGTGCTGTCAAGTCGCATTTCATGTGTTTTTTTGCCGTCCAGACTTTCTAAAATCAATCTGGATCTGCCTAAAAAACGGATTTGGGCTGGCAGTCTGAACAAGGCCTTATTAACAGCCACCGACTCTGTCTCTGTCACTCCACTTTATCTGTTTTCCTTTCTCTGTCTGCTCTGTCTCACACTCACAGTTTACAGCCCGTGACTAACTCCATCATTTTCACTTCACATGCGTGACGCCTCGAAACAGCGACTCTCCTCTGATTTACTGGCGGAGCGGCCATAACCGTTTAACGTAAAAACACTGAACTCTGAAAGAAACAAGGCTGATATCTTTATCTTACTTTACTCTGAGCAGTTATTCCTCATCATCATATCCATCTTTACTCATTTAAAAACGACTAATGTCACTTGTTCTATGTTCCTCTTACAATCCTTTTGTTTAAATGTAGGTTATTTCCACGACTTTTCTATAACAGTGAGGTTTCTCCTCTACAATAGAAAGGCGCCCTTTTAGCGCATTAGTGATGTTACGCGCAGCTGAAGCGTGGCGTTAGCTGTCAAACGCTCTGGGAACTGCTGGCAGGAGGAAGGTTTGTGCTGCGTTCACCTGTCGCGGAGGTCGCTCGGGGGTCGACTGTCGGCCGGTGGGTGATGGAGTGGATTCCTCGCATACCGCCGGCCGGCTGGCGGTCACGCAGTCAAAGCCGGTGTCAGCGTTAGTCCAAGTTCACACGCTTCCAGCGGTTACAACAAGCCCTCACCTGTTGTTTGTGGTCAGAACAGGCGACTGCAGGGTGATGTAGGTGGTCTGCAGAGTGAAAGACAAAGTTTCACTCCCTACATGCTGTTGATTTAGTATTTTAAGAATATTCATTTGGGGAGCAGCACTTTGAAATAAGTAATATAGCATTTCTGATATTTTTAACAATTAAGGGCTGTTTAATTGCTGGGATTAGGGCTTTGATGGCAATTAGGAGTGCACTTCATCTTTACAGCCATGTGACAGCTGTGCTTCTTTTATGTAATGAGGTTTAATGGTGCGTTCGTGTCATGAAGGCAAAGTGGGAGAACAGGATGGCATGCTGGAGTCGCTACATCGATTGTTATGTTAGATTTTAGGATTAAATTATTTAATTTTCTTTTTTCTGCAAGTTCCTGTTTGTACTTCTTGCTCATTCGTGACACAGTGTTGGAGATATCATAGCTCACTAGGAAGCTGACAAAAACATTTTTGATTTAGTTTTTATCTGGTAAATTTTACAGGGTTACGGGTTACATTGTATTTATGGTAAATAATTTGAACACAGCATTACTTCTCCTTAACGTCTTAGCATCTTAAAACATGACAGGTCAAAATATTGATGAAGTATTTTTATGGTTTTCACACTAAATTCTTATAGCATCACATCACAGTGACCCATATGGATGCAGGCAGTGAGGCTTGTGTATCATGTCTGTGTAATTGAATGTGAAGTGATAGTTTGTTGGAGACCTCCTGGCCCCAACATACTGAGTGTGTTCAGTCTTTGCCCTCAAATGGAAATGGAAGAGACTCATTGTTGTGGTATCAATGGAAGTGGACATTTTGTTGTTGCTAGATTCAACGAGGTGTGAAGTAAGCTGGTGCTGTATAAAGTAGAACAGAACATGCACGATCATTTTGAAAAGAGAGCAGCTGTGTCCCTTTTGTTCATCCAGTTTTATCACAACTCACTCGCCAAAGAAAACTTTGATACTGGACGATTCTGCAGAACCATAGATTACATACAACAACAATATCTGTGCATGACAGCTGCTTTATGGTTAAAGAGAGGCACCTAAAACACATGGTTACTTACTACAAATTTTGGGATCTAAATGACTAATAGTTACCAAAAGTTTTGGTCCCCTCAGCCCTACAGAGACGGATCTTTTTGTTTAACCAGAAACACCGTCGTCTTCCTGCAACAACTCACCTCTCGCGAGATTTCAGTGCGAGACTTCTGTTTCTGGTTAAACAAAAAGGATCTTACTCTTTAACAAAAAGCTCTGTCTCTGCAGGGATCCTTTCCATAATGTTGTCAGACACTTAGAGTAACAATCTGAGCCAGAGTCAGTGGCAAAAACAAGCACTTTTAGTGGACAGACTTGTTGCGGCTGCCGACTGAGGCAATCTACTGGACCAATTCCAAAACTTTTTCTACCTATTAGTCATTAGGTCCCAAAATATGTAAAAATAGGGCCCATGTTTAAAAATACCGGAATTACCCATTAAGGTTAGGGAAAGACCGTTGTGGTGGTTAGATATTATAAAAAGCCAGTATTAATTGTTGGTCTGATTCGTTGTGCAACAACCAAATTGGGCGCACTACACATCCATCCACCACCTGGACCTCCACTCCCTTCCCTCCCTTACACTCTCTCCTGCAATGGCACTGACTGGTGGCACTGGGCGTACATCATGTGACTGAAAACTGACCTGTATGAAAGTAATTCCTGGAGACTGGGCTGGTTTAATTACTTGCGTTGTGTACTTCACTGCTCCTGGCAAAACAAAAACGTGCACACGCTCACCTGTCGCACCGTTTAACACCAAGCCAACATTTAAAAGTAAAAAACTATTACCTCGACACTGATGTGAGGAGGTAACGTTAGCTAGGTCGTAACATACAAACTCACACACCTGTCCCAAGTTATCATGAGTGTGGTTCATCTCTCTCAGAGGTCACCACAGCCCAGCTCGACCCTCTGAACGCACACACACTCTCCCATGCCGTCATCCTGCGGTCAGCGGCAGGTCGGCACAGTGTGTGCGTCCCTGTGGAGACAGTTTGTCTCCGAACAGCCTTTTGTCTGTGTGGCGTTTGAGTGACAGCAAAGAAGAGGTTCCCTATATTTAGGCCCCTGAAAACCAATCTCTGTCACTGTGTGTGTGTGTTAGAGAGAGAGAAAGAGAGTGTGTGTGTGCTTGTGTGTGTCCTCGTTTTGTCAAAAGGCAGCCCTCTTCAAAGAGAGAGGGTGCCCTTTGTGCAGAGGTTAAGACTCTGGAGTGTGTATTGAGTGTACGGAGAACGTCTGTATGTGATGACAGACGAGTGGTGTGTGTGTGTGTGTGTGTGTGAGGGAGAGACAGGAAAAAGAGTGTGTGTTTGCACAAATGAAGGGCTTCCCTGAGGCAACAAAAACTAAGTGTGTGAAAGAGTCCTCTGATCTGCACCTCTGATGGAAGTTGAAACATACTGTACACACACACACACACACACACATGCAGAGTTTCCTGTTACACAGACAGAGTTCAGCGGTTGAAGTTGGCGTGTCGGTGTCTTTGTGGTCGTCCTGGTTTGACTGTGAACTTTTCCTCAGTTTCTATGTTTCATTTCATTTCTGCTCCGTCTGTTTGATTGACAGCGTGAAAACAGAACTGTTACCTTTGTTGCCGCTGCCAACAAAACGTGGAAAAAAGGTTGCGTTTTCATCCCCGACAGCTTAACTGTTTGTTACCTTTTTGTCTCCAAAAATCTGGTTGATCTTTGGTGGACGTCAACCAGATTTTTTAAGCTCTTAACTGACATTTGGAATTGTTGTTTTATTTGATGCTGGAAAAGTGTGTTTCATTTCCTGTCACATGCTATTTCTGTCAGTAAATCAAACCTGGAGGATGAAAAACTTAAGTGCAAATAAGTACAAACTGTAACCGTGGCTGTAGCTTTGTAAGGTAGAGAACTGTTAAGCTTTCAAGTAGATTTGAGCGTCTTTGAGTATTTCTTTTGCATCTCAATATTCTTAATATTCTTAGTTGTTTCTCTCACTCTGTTTTTGACCTGTCTTTCGCTTTCATTCTCTCTTTTTAGCTTTAAATTCAATACATGGTAACACTTTACAATATGGTACACAAAAATGTGAGTAGTTACTGAGGAACGAGAGGAACGAATCAAGAACGACCTGATAATTAATGAATTGTTAATGAGTAGTTCCTGAATAACTCAGAATTGAGGACTATAGATAATGATGAGTTACTAGAGAACAGACTGGGAGATACTGTATTATTGAATCATTAGGTAATGATTAGTTCATAAGTATCCGTGAATCGGAATAACGACCACTTTCTTCACGAGTCGTTCCTGATTAGCTCTGAACTAGCAGCCACTCATTCATTACTAATGACTTAATAATGAGTTACTCTGTTTGTGCACCCCCCAAGTAAAGTCATATCATACATCATACTGAGTAGTTACAATGTAGTGCTTTGTTACTTCATCATTACCTGACCATTACTCTGTGGAAGTTTTGATTGGACTTTCAGAGTTTAATAGTTGTAAAGTCCTCAGTTCTGAGTTATTCAGGAACTACTCGTTAACGATTCATTAATTATCAGGTCGTTCCTGATCTTGTTTTTTGCTTTAAATCCCTCCGAGAGTATCTAACGCTGCGTGTCTCTGCCTCGTCTCTCTTGCAGAATAAGATCCTGAACAGGACCGGCTGCTGTCCAGTTTGCACTGAAAGTGAGTAAGTCCTTCTCAACCCTCCAGAGTATTCACTCATCCTTAAATAATCAAAATATTTTGAATATATTAGTGTAAGTCTGTTTGTAGTGAAAATTGTGTTTTGATGCAGCTGCGAAATTAGGTATTGATTATTTGTGATATTTAGTAATCAAAATAAAGTCAAATCTATGAACCGTCCTTCTTTAAAGGCAGTGAAAACAAATCTCCGTCCAGCCTCTGTAGCTTCAGCTGAGCGTTTCCCATGAACCTCAGTCCAGACTGTGGTTTGCCCTCGGGTCATTTTACTTTGGTTTTTTGGCTGCGACCTGCAGCAAAAGTCAACAAAAGTGGCTGTAAATGTACCATTTCAGGACTACAAAGACTCCATAAACCTCACTTCTTCATAATGTGGAGTTCAGTTCAGCTGGTAAAGTGGACGTTTTACCACACCACAGATCCTGGTCCCACTTCTGAGTGAGTCAGATTAGAGCCTCACATTTCACCATTTATCATTAATTATCATTTTGCTGCTGGCTGTCAGGCATCAACATGTATCCTTTTTAAACCCTTGCATTTTGGGTTGTCTCTTGCTATCCTGGGCTAGTGTCCCACTGCTGGTATTTTAAGCCAACTAAGTTCAAACGGCAGCTTTTTTTCCATAACTTGTTTCTGTTTCTTTTGGTCGTTCTTTCTCACAGATTTCTACATTTACTCCATCTTTAATCCTCTTTGTCTTTGCTTCCGTCCCTCTGCAGAGCCGGGTGTATGTACAGTCTTTGGCGACCCTCACTACAACACCTTCGATGGCAGGACCTTCAACTTTCAGGGTACCTGTCAGTACATACTGACTCGTGAATGTGGCGCCGCCCCCTCTGGAGGACCAGGAAATAACGTCAACATCAACAACCCAGAGTCCAGCTTCATGGTAGGACGGGAATTTAAGTTTAGGACATTTTACAGCCTTTAAAGGAATACGCTGACATTTGGGGAAACAGTTTTGTTTTAGTCAGATGAGAAAGAAAGATATGAATTGCTCTGGGATGTGTTTAGCCTAGCTTAGCACAAACACTGGAATCAGGGAGAAACTGCTAGCCTCTGCTAAAGGAGGGGAAAGTATGACTTCCAGTGACTCCAAGTTCTGATTTTTACATGTTGTTAGCTAGCCACCAAAACATCTAAGAGTCAGCTGGGTTTTGTTCAGATTTAGGAAACCATACAAAGCCAACAACTTCATGATGACGACAAGCTGAATACATCCTACGCCAGCCTCTCTGCACCCACCTGTTGTTGGTTAGCTCCAAGTCTTCAGTTTGGAGGACTTTGGAGGTCTTCTCTTGTGTTAAATATACAAGAAAAACTAAATAAGACCCCTTAGGAGTTGTTGAAAGGGACCTTCGGCTAAGCTGCTTTTAGTCTTTGTGCTAAGCTAGGCTAAACGCGTCACGGTGCTACATCTGTGCTGAACGCAAAGATGAAATTTATGTCAAACTCCAAACAACAAAAACAAGTGCATTTCTTAAAATGTTGGAGGAGTACATTTTGTATGACACACATGATGAGACATTCTCTCTATAAACACTGTTCTTTACTTACACTGTGGGTTTGTTTGACCATCGCTGTGCATGAATTTGTAAATATATACTTTTAAGCGTTATATTTCTATTTAAAAATATCTAAACTGCCCAAATTCACTTCCGTTTAAACCAACAAATCAAAGAATTTAAGGGGGTTTGACCTGTATTTTTTCATTTCTTTACCAGGTGTTGGTGAAGAACGACGCCCGGCGGACTCGTTCCTTCTCCTGGACTCAGTCTGTTGAGATTAGGCTGGGAGGTCTGATCCTCAGTCTCCACCAGCACCTGACGGTCCGGAGGAACGGCACCCGCATCGCCCTGCCCTACCACGGCCCCGGGGTGCACATCGACCTGGACGGATACCTGCTCAAACTCACCACCATCGCAGGTCAGCACACAGCACACAGACCAACAGCTTCCTTTAACATTTCTTAAATTTAAATACAACTACCTACATTTAGTTCAAAAGATTCAAACTGTCAATGTGATTACTCATAATCAGTATATTGATACCTATTATTAGTGTTTTTACGTAGGCCAGTGGATTGCCAGCCTTCATGTCCTTCTCATGTAAATATTATTTTTAGATTTTAGACTTTTAACATGGATTATTACAAGTCACAGAAGTGTGTACTTTAGTGTAGTTTTTAATGCATAGTTTAAGTGCAAATTTAATGAATATAAAGTGTATCATTACTGTGATCACACACTCTAGACTCCATTACAAAGCACAGCTGTCATTAAAATGGACCAGTAGGTCATTTTAATTAACTTTTTGCTGTTTGACAAAATAATCTCAACTCAAGGACAACCTACTAGTTTTTTCAACAAAATTTCAACTGAGCTGATGAGGACCGTGCGGTTAACATTATTTTTCAAGTGTTGTTTCAAGTGTTCAAGACCAGAATCATAAACCCAAAGTCAAGAATGAAGTTTCATGCTGAATCTTTCTGCATTTTTGAAGACGTGTCCATATTTGTAAAGTCTCATGTTGTTCCCATAACAACTTGCATCTCTTGATCTTTGACCTTTAAAACACACACAATGCACTTACCTCTGTTTGGTTTGTTGTGTAGAGAAGTATTTACCATCAGTCTTAAACATTAAGCTTTGTTTTCCTCCCTCCACCTCCCCCCTGCAGGTCTGGAGATCACGTGGGACGGCGACAGTTTTGTGGAGGTCGTGGCTGCTCCCCACCTGCGTGGACGCCTCTGCGGCCTTTGCGGCAACTACAACGGCCACAAGCGCGACGACACCATGGGAGGTGACGGCCAGTTCAAGTTCGACGTGGACGAGTTTGCCGAGTCGTGGCGGGTCGAGGGAAACGAGGTTTGCTCCCAGCAGCCTCTGCCTCGCCGCCCGACGTCCTTCCTGTGCCCCGGCAGCGTCAAAGTCAAGTTCCGCGCCCACCGGGAGTGCCAGAAGATAAAGTTGTGGGAGTTTCAGAAGTGCCACCGTGTGGTTGACTTCGCCCCTTTCTACAGGTTAGAGTCTCTCTGTCTCAGTGTGCCGTAATGATAATGCAAATAAATGTCCAGAAAGTGTTATTTCACTTAAAGTCCAGTTTCAGGGGTAAAACGTTCAATACCAAAAGATGATATAACTCTCCACCCATGTCCAATAAAGTGCTAAAATAAAATAATAAAAAAACTTTAATTACAAAGATACATCCTGTAAAAGGCTTCACTATTTTTAAAATCTTGTTTTTTTTACGATTTATTGACCCAAATAAACGCTGTTCCCCCCCGACGCTTACCCTAACCTTACTGCAACCTCACCATAAACTCGTGCAATAATCCCAAAAGAACCTTCATGGACCACTGCACTCATTTTCTGAATGAAGACAGTCACAATAGGAGCACTATCAACACATTTCAGCCCCAGGACGTCTAATTGTTATCTTTACAACATAAACTAAATTAAGACTAAAACACCTAAAGTTAGACTTTGAAATCAGGAAGTTACGTCCATGACTACAACATCATGTGAAGGATTTGGGATGATTTGTCATTTCACTTGGGGCCGCTCTATTTTTTTCCTGTTAAAGCGTTTTAGGGGAGTTTTTCCTTATCTGAACCAAATGTCTAGGGATAGAGAATTTTTATTTTGGGGCTATATAAATAAAATTGACTTGACTTGATTTATCCATATGTATCTTAACCTTGTCTCTAAACCAAAACAACACCCCACAGGTGTAGAGCCCAAATTTGGTCCCAAAAGGACAGAGGTACAAAGTCTGATAAACTCAGTAACATCATTCATCGTCCTGCTCTCTGTAGGTCGTGTGTGACGGACATGTGTGAGTGTCCGGTCCATAAAAACTGCTACTGTGAGTCCTTCATCGCCTACAGCCGGGCCTGCGAGAGGGAGGGAGTACCCGTCGTCTGGAGGCCCGACACCGCCTGTATGGGTGAGTGACCTAATCACAATCTCACATGAGATGACGATATGGTTACGTTTGTAAATGTCTGTCATGGTGTACTGTCTCTTTAACACTTACACAGTGACAACCATGAGTCCATCAAGTGCATCAGAAACCAGATCTACATTGACATTATTACGACTGATTGGCTGATTGTTTTACCCTCTTCTTACTGTCTCTTCCCTCCCTTCAGCCACTCAGTGTAAACACGGCGCCGTGTACGACACCTGCGGACCGGGCTGCACCAAAACCTGCGACAACTGGAACGAGATCGGGCCGTGCCACAAGCCCTGCGTGGCCGGCTGCCACTGCCCCGCCAACCTGGTGCTGTTCCAGGGACGCTGCATCAAACCCATAACCTGCCCCGGCCGGTGACCCTTGTGAAACCAGGTGGGAGGGGGAGGGGCTAGGTCAGGGACGGTCATTTATAGTATCACAATAAGGGGGCCAAACAAGCCGAGAAGAGTTTGGGAGGACACAAAAGGGTCTCAAGGTTCTCAGGGTCCATGTTTTCGCAAGGAAGCGTTGCAGTGACTTAGATGTTAGAGATACGAGCTGCGGTGATGGACTGAAGGGACACTTAGTGGATGGGACGCTAATCCTCGCCACCACAATCAGCTTCTGACTTCCCTGTGCCTCTTGTAATACCAACGTACTGTCACAATACCAGTCACCACCACCGGAGGCGCTAATTTCAGTCTTGCAGAGGAAGAACTGAACTGAAAGAGAAAACTCAGAGGCCCCCTCTGGAGATTTTACAGTCTCTCCGCCATCTGAGGAACGTTTGTCCACGCTGCCATGGACCCTCAGGAAACAGTCTGGGCCAGTGGACTCCTGTTTGAGCCAACATGGCACCCAAATTTCTCTCACAAACACTCGAAAGTGGGAAACTGAGCATCTGCATTTGGAATAAGGAGATTCAAAGCGGAGAAACTCTCTGATGCATCATATCAAACTGCCCTCGTGGTCTCTATTCCATCATTTAATACTGTAAGCTAGCCAGATTTATATGAAAGACAGACAGCTTTTATATTATTATTGTTCTAATTATTATTAATATTATTATTTTTTGTTGTTGATGTTGTTAATTTATATATCGGTCAAATGACATGTCGTAGCAAGAGCCAGAATCATGAATATAATTGCGTTATAAATGATTTAAAGGAAAACAAAAGCTATTTATGTATTTGTTGTGTACTTTAGTGTTACTGTTTGAAGAGAAATGCCCAAATGTGACTCAGTTGTTGCACCATCGCAGGGAAAAAGTACTGTATTGTGTTGTGCTCCGTGTACAGGTTGTTGTGGTTCGTATCAAACTGAAGGTGTTCATCTAAGCAAATGTTTCACTTGACGATAATTATTTAAGACCAGCAATATAATCTTTTATCAAAGTTCATTTCTGACTGCTGTCTTTACTTTCTTGAGTGTAGAACTGTGGGAGAAGAAAAGTCTGATCCGAAGGTTCAAATCCCCAAAGGAACTGCAGACGTCTGGAGAGGGAAAACTGAAGGAGTTCTTACCTTTTGGGAAAAGCACTTCACCTTTAATTTGATGATGATTTCCCAGATAGAACAAAAAGAAACAACAAAATTCTCATGAACAAAATCAGATTTATTTTTCAGACTCTCTAACATTTGCTTCTTTCCTGTGAAATACTGTTATCTGAGACACACAACCAATATACATGCAAACCTCTGACGAGCGGTTGCAATGAAATATACTGTAGCTTCTTAAGTGTTAAAAGCAAACAAGTTTCAAGGACCAGTTTAAGTTTTTTGTGGAGCTGGATTCAAGATTATTTTTTTGGCATTTTGCCTCTTTTTGAGTCATTTACTTGTGAAATATAACGACAGTCGTACAGGCTTCCTTGTCTCTTTACTGAATGGGATACTATTGCCGTGCAATCGCTGTGTACACGTTCTTTCACTCGCTGTGACAGAGTGACGAGGAGGTGTGCTGCTGTGAAAAGGAGAAGTCTACCGAGTCTTTCTTCAACTTGCTTAATATTGTCTTCACTATCAATGGCATCAGAAGTTTGTAGGAGTAAAAACAAGCAGCCCAAACTGACCAGACACAGTTCGTGTGCTCCCCATGTGGTATTGTTTTGCATAGGTTGCACAGATTTTGCCTACCCCAGCTTTAATGCACAACTATAAAATCCCCCTTAATGGTGGGGTAGGCAGTATTTTTTTTTGGCGTCATTGGGCAAAAATGCCATAATAACCGTTCAGCATATTGTAATTCAAGTGGTCTGAAAGAAAACTTCTACTCCTGCACCTCCTCTAGGCTCTGTTTTCAGGCTTTAAAAAAATCTAGCCTGTGACCGGAGACTTTGGCCAATCACAGGTCATTTCAGAGAGAGGGTGCGTTCCTATTGGCTGTTCTACAAATGCAGATGCGCATGCACGTCCCTTCAGATGTTTAAAGCCTGATTCAATGGCAGAAAATCCTGCAGAAAATCCTGCAACGTATGATACATTTCCAACACCTCCTTTGCCTACAGCAGCGTATAGAACAAAACAACACGTCCTGGAGCTTCAGGCTCATTATGTTTGATGCCAGATTTTACAGGGGAACCGACTCCTTCTGCTGCCGGTCGAAGTTGTGGGTTTGGTGGGAGGGGCTTAGCGGAGTGATGCGAGGCAGCAGAGAGAGAGGCGGAAGGTTTTTGCTTAGGTTGGACAGATTTTGCCTATCTGAGCTTTAAGACAAAAGTAATCACATTTATCAGCACTCAACAAGAAAAAGACCAAATTCTCACAATGAAGAGGAAAAACATCCATTTTAAACACATTTGCACACGTTTAATACACTTCAAATTTGTACAAACATATTTCACGTAAACGTAGCGCTAAAACAAAAACATGAGAACTAAAGCACCAAATACAACAAACTCTGTTCCACAGCAGAAGTGTGTTTGAAGTGTGTTACAGATTTCAGAGGGAAAATGTGACTTTTGTGCCCACCTGCCTCAGTGGCAACAATTCAGCATCCACTTTGACTTCAAGTATAGTAGATGTTTAAAACTGAGTAGCAGCTGATGGTCCGCGTACGGTTGACAAACTAATCGTCCACAGCCAATCAGCTAGCAGATGGTTCATTTCTTTTATGTTAAGAAGCAGAATATTTAAAACTGTTGTGGTTTTAACTGTGTGGTAGGTCAACAATCATCTCAGTTCTGTTCTGTGAGCTCAGAAAGATGAACCTCGTCTGAAGACGCTGCTATGATATAAAATACCAACAACAACATTTACATCTTGTACGATAGCAGATACTTTTAGCAATACGACAATGTTCCCCAAACTGAATTTGACGCGTGTTTGATGGTCGTCATTTCAAAATGCTAAAAAATGTTCATTGGGACATATTTTAAAATGTAGATGACATGCTCTAAACTTGCAACTATGGAATGAAAATGTGTCTTTGGATGGCAGAAAACACTAATCTTTCATACTTTATTTAGGTTTATAGGGGCGGATGTCCAATGAATGATGCAGGTTGTTCGATACGGATATTTTCAGATTTAATACAGATATTTTGCTCTGTATGTTTTAAACTGTGGGGCTATTTTCAAACACACGTGTTTTCACTCGATGTGGCTGATTAGCCTGCTGCTCAGGTTGAAGGTGGATGCAGCTATGCTGCGATTTACACGTATTACAATGTACCAAAGTTTGTCCCGCCTAATTAAGTGCAACAGGAGAGTTTTTGATCATTAATTGTTTAAGTTATTGTTGAATTAAAAATGCCAAATTTCCACCGGTTGCTGCTTCTCACGTGTAAGTATTTTCTGTCTTTCTTAGTTTTCAATGATAGTTAATTGAATATATTTGGGTTTCAGGCTGTTGGACATTTGAATACATCAACTTGGGCTCTGGGAACTTGTGACAGCTGTTTTCTTTTAGACCAAATGAATCGATTAATTAAGAAAATAATCAGCAGATTAGTCGATGATGAAAATATTTGTTAGTTGCAGCCATACATTCTGTTCACTCTCGAGTACAAAGTGTCGAGAAGAGGTCTGATCACAGCAGGTAAAATAAGTGAAAACACCTGTAATGACAAATAGCTCCTCCTCTTTCCTCACAAAAAAATAAACTAAAGATTTTTAGATTAATTGTCTAATTAATAAGGAGGATGTCCCTTTAAATTTGACCATTATGTAATTCCCCAAACCTTCGACCAATCCCCTTGAATTTCACATTTGTCAGGATAGAAAAACATAAACACTGCAAAACAAAAAAACTCTGAACTGAAATCAGGTCTCTGCATTTTGCAATGAAACTCTTCATTGTGTTTTGGACTGTGGGTTGTTGTGTTGCATTAATAATGATTTACTGTACAACCAACACCAAACACCGGTGGCTCCTGCAGGTACGGGGAACCATCACTGACTCCACTACTCACATGCACAACGCACACAGTCTCAGATAAAAAGCAAAATGAAGACATTTACACACCGACATGACACCGTTACACTGTGAACGTCTCCTGCTCTCTGCAGTTCAACTCTTTGGCATTTTCAGAAAAATGACACATTCACCTTTATTTCCAAACTGAAATGCTGTAATGCATGGAATGGTACTGTGGTAAAGGTACTATATAAAAATTTGGGATCAAAAATAAGATATTCTCTGTCTGAAAACTATGACACGACTGATACAACAAACTTAAAAAAAGATAGCGGCCATTTTGAAAAGAAAATGACAGGAAACTCTTCGGAGGATTTTTTCCTTTTCAGACTTAATCCTATATAATTTGGGTTTTAGGTGTTTTTTTAAATGGATATGTGAAATTTTGTCATCGCCATTATTGAAGCTCAAGCCTCAAATCTAGACCCTACGTTCAACTTTGATTAACTGATTAACTTCATCTGATTAACAACTGTGGAGGGGTTAATATCATCAGTAACTCTCTGACTGTGATACTGTAACTGGTTATACTGTGAGTCAGTGGGATTTATTGTGACAAGGATGAGAGGGAGGGAAGTAATGACGGAGATAAACCAACACACAGCTGAGAAAATGCAAATTACCAGCTTACTAACTCATGTAGTGTACGCTCCAACGGCTGCCGACGGTTTTATTTGGTAACACTGCCAATAACAGCCAACTGGGCTTTTGAGCCTCTTTTAGCTTATTGTTTTTGACTCTCCAGCTACAAGCAGACTGTATGTTTGAGTTTGTGAGGCTCTCAACAACAACAACAACAACAACAACAACAACAACAACAACAACAACAACTGTAGCCTGATACTTTTCTCAGGAGTTGGTAGGAGACCAAATCAGAGGTCAACACGTTGCAACACATTAGCAACACGATTAGCTGATACATACTGTGTAGACATATATATATCAGGTCTGTGAGTCTTTTCTGCCCCCTAGTGGTAAATAAATCACAGAATGCAGCTTTAAACATCTGCAAGTCGGCTCCAAATCTAAATCAAACTTTCTATAAGGTCATGTCACTAAACGACTATCTTGAAGTGAACTCATCACAGAACAGCAACCTGAAAGTTAATTTAGGCAAGTCCTCTGTAATTAAATAGCTGTTTGAAGAACAAGACTGGTAACATTCTCTATTCTTCTTATTGTCAACAAATCCCAAAACCATCAATGTTCATGTTTCTTCATTACACACACACTGTAGTTAATTTGAAGCCAATCCCACACACTCCGTCCTGCTGCCAGAAATACTCTCCAAATGTGTATTAATCCGCAGCTAAAAATAGTCCCCAACAAATGTGCTTCTTACTCCTGTTTGAGTAACGTTTGCTAAAAACCACAGTGAGCAGCTGTTTAGAGAAACTACTGAGCCTTTAAAAATGAAACTATACATTTATATAGATTCATGTCTCCAGTGCCACAGACTGGGTGGGGAAGTGAGAAAGTATTAAGAGACAGGTTTTGGTCTTTTCATGTTGACAATAACAGAAATATAGAATATAAGCTTGACAGTCAGTTCTACAATAATCATCAGTTTAAAAATATGACTAAGAAAGTAACGTTGAGATTAGGAAAGCACAGAGTACAGCCGATTGTTTTGTGCTCCATGCTGATCTCAACACACTAGATAAGCAGATGACAAAAAGGATTTTGTTTTTCTTCTTCTTTGATTTGTTGCTCACACGCAGGCTGCACAGAGTGTCTGTGCAATTCGGCAATTTTTGTATTCTTAGCGAACCGATAAAAACATGACGTCGATGTGGAGAGGCTTCCCACAACTCTCTGATAAACGACGAGACGAGGTGAGAGATATTTAATCTCTTCCTTCTCTTACCATAAAGACAAAACCAAGTAGATAAAACTAGCTGCTCTAAGTACAGAAAATATGTATGTGCACTCTAATATATAATCTTCCAAACCTCTCAAGTAAAAGTTTCTGTTTCTAAAGTTCTGCAATACAAAACAAAATATACATCTAATAAAAAATACACTCTTAAAGTTCCAGGCTGGCCAGCTTTAAGGATATACTAAAACAAAATAAAAAAAATACAGTCAAACCAAGATATACAGCTGGGTTCAGCTATCACAGCAAAGGAACAAGTGGACCAGGCAGAAAGAGAGAGAGAGAGAGAGAGACTGACCAGAGCTCAGTCGTCATCACTGTCGCTGCCCGACTCGCTGAGCTGAAGGTCATTTCCTGTGAAGACCAGAAGACAAACGGGTCAACACTTTTTTGCTCAGGAAGATTCCTGACTGAGTGAAATGACCCGGAAGTCTCTAAATGCTGAGGAAAGGTGCTTCAATGTTTCCTTTCTTATCTCCTTTAGCAAAGGGTACACTGGACCATCCTTTACCAAAGGAAAGGAGATAATGTCGTCCCACAATTCCTTGCGGCAGCAAAACGACAGACCCACGTCAACATCCACCATTGCATAATTGCGTAGCCTAGTGTGAGTGCAGTGGGATTCTGTCTTTTCCTGAGTCCTGATGAATTCTCCTTCACATCTTTCCTTTGACCGCATCAAGTTTTCCATCAAAGTTAAGGAGAAGTGTTTAGGAAAAGACACAGGACGTCATTTTTTTGACTATTCGACTGCAGCCACTGTTTATTGAAGATTTTCCTGACATAATTAGACAAATGTGTGTGTTGGAGGGACCAGCCCATAATACTGTAGAGACTAAGAAGACTTCAGAGTCAGGTGCACAGCGAGGGAAGGTTTGTGAGCATGACAGAGCTGTTTTACAAGATTCTGTTGTTCCAAATTTACACTTATAAGAAAACTGTAATTAAAAACTGACTAAATGAGTTGTTAAAGATTTATGTTTTACACACATGTGAAGAGTTTTGTGATCACTGAAAGTGTTTGTATTACATACATACACTTTCCTTATTGTGATATACAGTATATATTGATATTGGGGAGAAAATGTAATATCAACATACAAATTTCAACCATGTCAAGCCACAGCACATGACCAAAACTCTCTTTGTTTACAGGCCCTTTGGTATTGTCACTACAGGTCTTAGCTAGGCATGCCATATAGTGCTATTTTCAGGGTAAGTTGGGCACCTCAATTCGAAATAGTTTCAGTTTTTTGCCTGTATGTCCACAGGTTTTCAACACACTACAGATATGAATATATGATATATATGAATGGATAGAGGGGGGTGTCTGTGTTCCAGGGATATAAGAACAGTGTTTACGGGACACACTGAGCCTGAGTACTGTCAAGAAATGAATTGATTGTGTAAAAGGGAAAAGCTAAAATTCATGGATTTTGTCACTCCTGCCATTTTTCTTTTTCTTATTTCTATTTGGGATAAACATTTCCTCAGTTTACTGTTCCCATCATGCTTTGGGTTATGCAAACAGGAAGTATACTGTTGCCATGGAATGAGAGTGATGTCTTTTTTGCCTATATTTGTTCACATTTTGGTGAATCTAAACCACCAAAGTCATGCTGCATTAGCTATCAGCAGTTCCTGTTTGAGACAACGATCACTGCATTACTTTTGATACTGAACAAAACATCGAAACATGATGATTATGAGGCAAAATCTGAAGTTATAAGGAGTGTCTTTTTTTATTTCTACGTGGATATATGGACGTTTTATTGCCATTGAAAATCAGATTTACTGCTATCACTGTAAACACTAAAAGAACTTTACCTTAGAACCTTAAATCAAAAAACATTCAATCCATGCATGTCCTGTCTTTCCTGCTTCTCGCCCGTTGCATGCTGGGACAAGCTCCAGCCTCCTGCTACCCTGAACAGGAATGGAAACAAAGCTTAACCCCGAGATACTCACTGAGTGTGTTCATGAGCTGGTTGTTGCCCTGCTGCCGGTCGGCTCCTCCGTTGGCCATGGGGTGGCGGTTGGGGGAGGTCTGGCTGAGCGGTCGGGGGGCGTCGTGCTCGCCGTCACTGCTGCTGCTGTCGTCGCCGCTCCCGGAGGCGCTGGCTGAGTCAGAGGAGCTGCTGCCGCTGCTGCTCATCTGCTCTATCACCTCCACCTCCGCCCGCAGCTCTGCCAACAGCAGGGGGCAGCACAGAGTCAGCACGGAGCCAGCAGGCTTAACATGAAGACATTTTTCTTCCTCTCTCATTTCCACTGATCCATTTATCCAAATATTTGTTAAAACACTATATGCAATATAAAATCAGGTTATACTCCCTACCTCTCTTGATGTCATCGAGCTGAGGCTCTGGGGAGGGATTATCCTTAGAAGGGGATGGGGAGGTCTTGACCCCGGCCCCAGGCTTGGTGGGGGCCCGGAACTGAGAGGTGGGCTGGCTGGACCGAACCGACTGCTGCTCGATCCGGGCCTGGATCTTACTGCTGCCCTCCGCCCTGAAACACACACACAAAGCCAAAGTACCTGCTATTAGTCCTTCCTGATCTTCAGCAGATCTGTATGAATCTTAACTGCAGGAATATCATCTTGGGGGAGTTGAATTTCAATGATTATCTGTCTCCCGAAATACACAGACAATTTTTTTGGAAATATCTGTTGAATTTGGTGTAGTAATAATCAACGTCCACAAGATGGAGACAAAGTCCAATACCAGTTTCAAGCATCAAATGCCTGGAACTCTAATGGATGAAGAAATCTAAACAAAATGCACAGACAATAAAATGTAAAATTCTGAGTACTAAAAGGTTGTGAATGGAATTTTGGTGGAATAACTACATATACTGTTTGTGTTTTCATTGGTTTGAGATCAGTAAAATATTTTCCCTTGTGAGGAATGAGGGTGAAACAAAATAAAACATTTATGTTTAGTTATGTCAGCTGTTGCTCAGAGAAGCACTTTGTGACAAACCTGCAAGTTAAAAGTAAATTTAACACAAATGTATCTTAACAGAAGTGTAGAGGTTATACTGCTGCACTCTCCTCTCTCAACACAGCACTCTAATTCACCATCACAATCACATCCCTCGCAAAATGTTTTTGTTGGTCTGAACTTCTCAGACTCTCTGACCTCTCACCTGGTTTTCTTGACTTGGATGCTGCTGCTCAGCTTCTCCAGTACGAACTCCCCGGTGTCGTGGTTAATGATGAGCACGCAGTCCTTCTGGTACGGCCGCTTGTTTCCTTTGAACACTGTCATGGGAGGCGTGGAGCCCTGGAAGGACAACAATAATGTGAATATGTACCGTCTATATAGTGCAAATTAAACATGTTTATTTGTCAGAGGGATTAATGATAAGTGAACCAGTAAGTAACATCCCTTTAATTGTCTGCAGCAGTTATAGTAAATTATGGCAATCTGGCCGTATACATGGTCCATATTTAGGGGGTAATAACAGCAACTTTTCATGTTCAAGCACATAAATTACAAAAATATGATTTTACAAAGGCTACCATAGGTGTTTACACTGATGTCCTACCTTCCACACAGCAACAGACTGTGTTTCAGTTCATTTCAGTTTGCTAAGAAAATCGGCCTGCAGTCATTTGACCTTTTTTGTAACAGACAAACTATCACAGTGGACATTTAATCACCTATTTTTTTAGTCAATTCTGTGTTATCATCACGTTTTAATGTAGCAGGGATCATCCTTCATGTTGTCTTCACGAATACTCTAACATCCAAAATGTGGAGTTGGCTGCCAAACAGCAACCTTTTTAATTCACAAAACATTTACATTCACATGATCCTCTTCAAAACATTTAAACATGTGTTCATTGTTAGGGGCGGATTTTCTGACAACATCCAGTAGTTTGCAATACTCTTCAGCAGTATTGCATTTAAAGGGCTGGTGAACTTGTAACCAGTCTTTCTGCTTTCTTTACAAACAGACTTCACTTGGGCGAACAGGAGGAGAACAGCAGACAGTCTTACCGGAATGTGAGGTAACGTTATGGTAACTTCATCTCCTTTCCCAACTTGCAGCTCTCCCTCACAGCTTGTGTCGATCGATGCTGGTTTGAAGTCATCTGAAGAGGAAGAACATTGGGTAGTTGTAAATCGTAAGGACAAAAATCAGAAGTCCCCTGCACAGCAGAATAACTGGGTCAGGTGCTGGTCAAATTTAAGATGTCACACTGTGTATGCAATGTACAGCCTGACTGGATTTTTAAGGCTGATATTGATATTTGAAAGTTAGAAAATATGATAATGATGGATCAGCCAATATTCTTTTTTAACATAAACACATATCCATCAAAATTAACATGTAGCACAACTCTTCTCCTGTATGCCGCTCTGCTTTATTCACCAAACGTTTTCGGCTATATTGCCTTCATCAGGGTGGTGCCTGAGGCAGGTTCTGGTTTCCTTATATACAACGCATTGATCTGCTATATCACCATCTATACAAAACTTTACAGTCATCATTTTCTTCAAACATACTATTTACAAAAGCTCCTTATCTTTTGTTTATACAAAACCTTTTATTAAAAGATCAATAAGCACAAATATAGAGTATTACATAACAATCCACTTTTCTTTTTATCATTCTCTAAAAATTTGGTGAATTTTGATGGTGTTGTGAAGAGCAGGTCTGGGAGAGGAGCAGGAAGTTGGAGGAGCCTGGCTTAATCAGAGCCTATATATATAGGATTGGGTTCAGGTGTGAGACCTTAAGCACTACCTGCAGCAGAACTCTGAGCTCTCTACTGGCAGCTATCGTTTGTCTGAGTGAAAATGTGAGTTTCTTTGCTCTTAGTACATTAACGTTTGCAGTATCTTGATGCTTGATTTATGTTAAGTTAGAATGATTTTACATTGTGTTCATTCTTGTCGTTATAGGGTAGCCAGATATTGGCTGTATTTAATTCACTGTATGGTGATAACACATGGCACATTTTCTGTTTAGATATAAAACCAGCATCGATTGGTGCCAGCTTCAATAAACCACGACTGAAATGGACTCTTCCGGTGTCTCATCGTGCCTGACCGCACATCCATAGTGTTGATCATAGCCCCTGGTAATCAGCAAACCCCTTATATAGTGTGGAATAGCAAATATTTTACAGTTGGATTTGCAGTGAAGCTCACACTGGTCTGCGCCTCGCTGTGTTCGCTCTCAAAGTAAGAACTTAACATAAACGCATATCATAAACAAACTTTTTATATAAGCATCCCTTATTTATTTTTTCAAAGAATTGTGACCATGTTATGTAATGAGAGAGGCATTTTGCAGCTGAAAAATAAACTCTGATGGACAAACTAGGTAATGCTGAGTGTTTCTAAATCACTTAGACATACTGACATTTCTGTAATGCAATTTCTTCATTTTTAGCCACCATATCTGCCGATAACAAGTCATCTGTTATAAGCCAATATTGGCACTTTAGTGCAATGTGATTGTAATTCTGTTTCACTGCAAAATATTGTGTATATGGAGCTTATGATTTACATAATTTCCACACCTGTGAATTGTTTTCCTAACTGATGAGCAAGCCGGATGAAGCATACACAAAACACACTGCTTGCTCTTCCACTTACAGCAGGTGTTAAGCCAGCAAGCCCTTTCTTAACCTTTGTAAGAACAAGACCTCACAAAAATGGAACTAAACTAACTCAGAAATGTGAACGAAATGTGTGTGAATATATATTTGTTTTCTCATTTCTGTCAAACTAAGTCCTTATTCATGCATTGTTTAATAGAGACAGATGTACATAACCACAGTATCCTGGCTGAAGTGCACATCCAGCAAACGACATCTTTTTAAACAGACAGTAATGGCATACAATTATCAGGGAACACATTTGTGCCCTTATAACCTGCAATAATGTCAGCAGCACTTTCCTCTCCTTCCTATAAGTAGCAATACCTTAACTTATCTATAACCTGAGAGTTGCCAAAAAATTATCCCAGGATATTCCAATGGATGCTGTAACGTTAAGCAGTGGGTGTAACGATATGTTTCTATGCAAATTACTTAATTTAATTATCCAAATAATTGGCCAGGTTGTGTAAGAGACAGCCTCCTCGTCCATGTGAGCCAACTAATCCCACACAACAGTTAATTTAACACGCTGCGCCGTTTCGTGGATTTATATTGTTTTATTTAACACGTAACGCGTTTTTTCACACTCACATCTGATAGTGTGAAAGGAAGATTTTGGCCTCTTCTCAAAGCTTTCTCCGAGCTTCAAAACATGCTCCTCTTTGTCCAGCAGCGGATTCGTACTCCCGTTCATGTCTCGGTGTCTTTTAAAATAAATTCACATTTATGTAAAATATTCCAAAGAGCCAAGCCGTATCTGGCAACTTCGGGGAGATTAGAATAAGAAGAAGCCAACTATAAGACAAAGTTAGCCTTCTGTTAGCTAACCTTTAGCAAAACATTCTTTACGTCACTCGGCCACTCCTCTTCCGCTTTTGGTCCGGCTATCAAATGTCACCGAAAACAGGTTACGTTAGCAACTCTATTTTTCTCTATAAAATATAAATTAATTACACGTCAAATTAGATAATCACGTATGATGATATGCACTGTATTTATATTCAGTAGGTAACGAGCAATGATAAAATTGACATAAGATGGAAAGAAACAGAATGAATTGTAAATGCTACACGGAAGGATTTAAGTAACGGACAAGATGGACGTCAAATGTGGAAAAATGTAACCAGGCGCAAGATTTTTAAAACCTTAAGTTAGTTTTAGCGTTGTTTATCCTATAAATAGCAGGAATTGCTGTAAAGCTTATTGAAATATTTGCTTTCCCATAACTTAACAGTTAGTAACGTTACTGAGAGAACTGGGAGGCAGCAAAACGAGGCTTTCTAACAGCATCATGGCACTATCGAAAAATGAAAGTTTCCCTGGTGATATTAAAATTACCCCTACTGAAGAAGTAGGGTCAAAAGACGAAATGTGTCCATGTGTCCTCGGACAGACTAAAACCTCAGCCGCCAGAGTTTTAACCCAGGAGGAGCTGGACAGACTCAGTGGTGAGCGGGCTCTGGTGTCCGACTTCAAACAAATGAAGTTGGAGAAAGAAGCTCAGAAAAACTGGGACTTATTTTACAAAAGAAACACGACAAATTTCTTCAAGGACAGACACTGGACCACCAGAGAGTTTGAAGAGCTCAAGGCATGCAGAGAGGTGAGGAAGAGAGTACACCAGGGGGTCGCTCCCAACATTTGCACGAGAAAACCAACACTATATCCTAAGAGACCAACCTTTATTGGATTTTGTCGCCATTAACTCCACTTGTGATTATTTGCCTTCCAGATTTGTTTAAGTAATGAGTTTTATAACTTTCACTACTTCTTGTGTGTTAAAATAGCCCCGACATATGGTTTTTCATGTTTCGGGAGAACATCTCGCCAAACTTAATTTAAAAAATGCTATTTTTATGAGACTTTGCTTATCTGCAAAATTACAAACTTGATAGAACGTGAAAAGAGACATTTAAAAATCTTTAGGATATTCAGCTAATTTTGGCATATAATCCATAAAGCAACAATGTAGTTCCTTACATTTTCAATTTACACTTACAACTGTGCATTTTGTGGAAGAAAACTGTGGGAATAAAGGTGATCCAGTTACAAAAGATGCATTTCTCAACTCGCTCCCTTCAGAACACAGTTGACCCAAATCTTCCCCATATGGGAAATTTAATAAAAGTATTTCCTTCCATCATTTAGAGCTGTGTAGTGTTAGACATAAATAAAGTGATACAATGATATTTGTAGGCAGTCATTAGTTCTGTCTTTGTCCTGCCTGGTTTGCAGTTTGAGTCCCAGAGGCTGGTGCTGCTGGAGGCCGGCTGCGGTGTAGGAAACTGCATCTTCCCTCTGCTGGAGGACGATCTCAACATCTTTGCTTATGCCTGTGACTTCTCACCGCGAGCTGTTGAATTTGTCAAAGTAAGATATCTACCCATCAAATATTTATCTAATATATATACAATCCACTTTTTATATTTTTACTTTTGTTGGTCAACTGAGCTCCAGGCTCTTTGCTAGTGACGCATTACTTTACATTCACTCAGAAGGACACATTTACACCCGTGAGCTGATCCACCACTTTTTTTTTTTTTTTTTAAATGATGGCTGAGCTGCTGCAGTAGATCTTTTCTGTAGCTCATAACAGTAGAAGAAGCAAATCTCTTCTCAATAATGACACAATAATACAAATAAAACCTCTTTATCTGCCTTCTGTTGACAGCAAAACCCTCTGTACTGCCCTGAGCGCAGCTGTGTCTTCCAGTGTGATTTAACTAAAGATGATCTGCGGGAAAATGTGCCTGAGGGCAGCGTGGACGTCGTCACTCTCATCTTTGTCCTGTCGGCCGTCCACCCTGACAAGATGAAGCTGGCCTTGCAGAACATCAGCAGGGTGAGTGCAGAGACAGCCAGGTGGAAAGACTCAGTGCGGGGTTCCTTAAATGCTTGGAAAAGTTTGTAAAACAGTTTAATTTGATAATTTTGTTATTAACTTTGGGAGTTTTCTTCTCCCTAAAGTACACAATCGTATACATGCATTCCTAATATACACATAATCTAGTGTGTGTACAAATAAATGGTACAAAGATTGATTGAAATTATTTTTTAAATGTGGCTGCTAGAGTTCGAGGCAGGAACTTACAGGCATGTGTCTGGTGGTAGATTCCCAGCCCTAATACAAGCTGGTTCAAATGGTGTAATGTAACATACATGTGGCTTTAAGGTACTGAAGCCCGGAGGCATCGTGCTGTTCAGGGACTACGGCCTGCATGACCACGCCATGCTCCGATTTAAAGCCGGCAGCAAGCTGGGGGAGAACTTCTATGTCCGCCAAGACGGCACCAGGTCCTACTTCTTCTCTAAAGGTCCGTAAATAACTTCAGGGAAGTCGTTTTTATATCTGTTAGTGTCATTAAGAGAGATGGGTGGGTAGGTAGGTAGATGAAGATAGAGAGATGGATAGATATGATGGACAGATAGGTAAATAGATGAATATATACGATAGATAGAAACAAAAAACAAAAGTGTCAAGCTTGCAACTAACAGTAAACTAGTTTTCACTTTTTTTAAGAGCTAATAGATTTTTGTCTGTCCCAGGGTATGAATTAATATAGCTACCCTCTGCACATTCTTGATTTTAATTATTCAGCAGTTCAACCATTTACCATGTGAATTATACAGCTGTTTGTACAGAAATTACAACATGGGAAGGACACAGTGACTTTGAGTAACAGTCACTAGTCGAGTCTTTCCTGGGTTGTTCCCTCCCTCTAAAGTCTCAGTCTTCTCTTTGCTTTCAGAGTTTCTGGCTGAGCTGTTTGCCGACGCGGGCCTCCAATCTGTTGCTAACGACTACGTCCTGAGAGAGACGGTCAACAAAAAGGAGGGGCTTTGTGTTCCCAGAGTGTTCCTGCAGAGCAAATTCACCAAACCCAGCCAGTCACAGAGCACCTGATGTCACTTGGTCTGTGTTTGTCACCTCGTAAATCTCCAAAAGTGCCGAGAAACATGAGACTGAAATGTCCGCTTGACATTGGATGGCAAAGAAATGACTATATTCTTTGGGGGAACTGGTAGCTTAAACGTTACCGAACGGGGCTTGTAGCCTACACACTGCTGTTTTTAAATCCTTCAGACCATGAGGGAGATGCAGGTGGGTATGGTAGATTAATAATGCTTTCTCCCACTAATCAACTGCTGTCTTTTGCCCTTTGGCTCACTGACACGTAGGAGCAGCTCCTTCGCCAACAGATGAAGACCGTACTCGTGCTGGGAATCTTACAGGTGGAAATATGTGGAACTATATGAAGAACAAAAATGCCAACAGGAGCATGATTGTTCAGCAAAGCCCTCAACTGGATTCATTAGTAAATCTCACTGGGCAGTATTTAGTGGTTCAGGTCAGTTTAAACTCCTGAGAAGTTTCCTGGTTTCTCTGTGAGCCTTCAAACTTTCTTCTCCTGTGAACTAGCAGGTATTTTGATTGCCGCCAGTATCATTTTCTCTACCTCTTATTCCCACTGATATTAACTTAATGTGATCGTTTTTTGAATGTGGTAAGTGCTTTTAATTTGACTGCTTTTCACAATCTTTGCCTAAATCTACACTGAAACAAAAACAAGTGTTCAACTGCATTGTGTCATTTCACACTTTGTCTAAAAGTGTTCAAAGAAATTTCACAGTCTTACATCCTGATTATGGTCCAATTTTAAACTTTCTGCTGTAAACCACAGAGGCAGATAATAATCATACATATGCACCAACAATGTGGCCTTTTTCAAAATAAACTTAATATTTTAGGTTTTCACGTGTCTTAAAATGATCTGATCTCTCGCTGGTCTTTTTCCTTGACAAACTTTGAAATAAAACAGATTATAGATATGCACATTGTGCTTTTTTTATAGGTCATTATTTTGGCATTTATCTCTATGTGAAAATATAAAGAGGGATATATATGTGGGACATAGAGGGGTATGACATCACTAGCCAGAATCAACAGGAGGCATTGTGGTTATATGGTATGTGTTTTAACCATTAGGCTACCAGGACGCCCCTACATGGTGCAATTTTACTGTCTATCAAAATGTCACACTTCCACTTTGTCCAAATCAAAAAAGACATTTAAGACAGCAGTATTAGACCATATGTTGGTTTATTGTTAATTATCAGCTGATAATATTTCACAGATGTATTATGCAATTTACTCATTTAAGAGTCCAATGTATTCAGTATAGATGACAATGAAACAATCCTTAATGTCTCATCTTCTCTGGTTTGATTTTACACAAGTCGCCCAGAGGAGCGCGCTGTTGGCATGTCACAGTGTAGAGGAACCAAAACATCAACCTCAGTGTGATTCAAATCCCAAAAGTGACTGTCACTGGTTTCAAAGTGCGTACAAGCTTAGGTTAGCTTGCAGGGCAATGCAGAGAATCATTCATATTAAGACCTAGACATCCTGTTGGCAGTCTGTCACTATCTGTGACTCATGATGTTTTATTCATAAACTTCTGTATAGTCTGTGGGGAAAACAAAAGTGCTAACAGCAGAGCCAATACCCACAATATCCAATCAATTTCCTAATCAAATTATTTTCTTGATAAATTATTGCTCAGACATTTTCTGTCAGCTTGTAGAGGAAGACACTTAATTTTATAACTATCTGTCAGGTATACTTAAAGTATTGATTATGAATCGATGTCCATTTTATAGTATATAGACAATGACTCATTTGAATCCATTATATTATATCATTTGATATTCCAAAGTGATCTCCAGCCAAACCCCATTTAGGAACTTTAAGGCCTTTTATACATGGATGACAATAGAAATTGACTGAAGACAGAATTATTTACAGTTTCACAACACTCAGAAATACAAATGTTTACCTTTTTAGTATCGTATTATAAAATGTATCTTAATAGCACAGGGTACTGTTAAATGAGACCACTGTGGTGTGAATCTCTTAAGGCTCTGTATCGAGCATCTTTGCAACATGCTCTAAATATGGCTTCCTGTTCAGTTACTGTGTGACACCCACTGTTGACCGCGGGGCCAAAACAGAGAAGCACAAATGGAAAAAAGGCATGAAAATGAAAGTACCCTTCACCACATCTTAGAAACGTTATTTGATATTTGATAAGAGTTTGACCAAGTGCATTTTAAACATGTTATGAAGGATATTGTAAACATATTGGGAATCACACATTAAACATAAACTTGTCAAAAGAGCTTTGTTTAAAAATGTATCAACAGAGGTGTGAACATCTGTTTGTCTGTCATTGTACAGATCAAATCAGTGTTTTGGGGGTTTTTCTTTGTGGAGCAGGCTCAGACTAAAACCATAATGACATTACTATTTTGAGTCATTTTTTCTCTGTGTACTAGCTTTGAGAGAGTTGTTAATGTTCACCACTGTGATGCGTTGTCACCCAGGCTTCCTAAACTGTTCAAGAGATTTCCTGTAACTGAGGAAGTAACAAGTGGTCTCCTGACTCCTGGGTGTACATTTCAGCATAGCATTGACACAAGTGATCTTTTAGCAGAGCATAGGAAAGGAAATTTCTCTTCAAGCCACTTAATATTGTTGTAAATCTTGTCATTGTCCAGTCAATTTACTTTGATAAAGCCAAATTCTTTCACATTTGTTTCATGAATATAGGGGTTTTGTTAATATTGTCACCGGTGTGAAATTGATTGCCATTTCCTGATTTCTTTTGTTTTCTTTACATTGTTTTTTTTTTTACGTCACAGAAGCATAATTCCAGTTTAAGAGTCTACAGTCATGTTAGCGGCTCTGTGAGGCTGTTCACAGCGGTGCTAACGTCAGCATGCTAACATGCTCACAATCACAAAGATCACTAAAGATCACCAAATTCATCCAATAGTTGTCGAGATATCTCGAAAGTCATGGTGAAGCTAGTGGGAAAGTCAGGGGATGACCAAAGTCATTATGATACATCATCTGGAAAAAAGGAATATCTGAACCAGATCAGGGTAAAGGGACACATTTTTAGTTTAAACCAACTGTACTCAGATGTCCTTTTACTCAGTTTGAAAATCCGAACAGTGACACGGGAATACGTGATGTGTAACATTCTCTGTGCCCCTTACTTTAAACATGGTTTCGAAACAGTACACTCTTAACAGATGCAGTTTCCTGTCTTGTGGTTTGGCTTGTAGCAGTACTCCACTAGTATGATGAAAAACAAATGTATGTTGAAATGGAATCACATTTGCATATTTATTTTTGATGGGTATGACAGAGCAATATAACAGTTGCAATGAATGCTTGTGTGACGAGCTAAATTAAATGATTTGTACAAAAAAATATAAGCAGTTGAATGCAAGGAAGATTGCCAACCTGATCTTGGTTAACCACCAAAATTAACAGAGCAAGGACTCCCGTGCTATGAGGGGATTATCAGCAGTGTTGAATGTGATTTGAAAAATGTTTAGGCTATTTCTTGCTGCAGTTACTCCTACAGCTGTGGCTTTGTGCTCTCTAGTTGGGGTTGTTCAGCACTCAAAAAGCAGCAGTGAGAAGGACATTGCATAAGGGCAGACTGCTCAGAGTGCTACTAACAAGTTGCAGCCTTGATACTAATTTAAGCTGTTGATTGTTGCACTGGCTTTTCACACGTTGACACATTATACTTGTGATACTTGAAGGTTTTGGTTGTTCAGTTGAATCTTTGTTGCAGAAGTTGTTGCAGACGATTTCTTCATGCTGACAGAGACGTGGGTTTTTCAGTCTTCACTTTCAAAATGTGCAGAGGGCTTTGTTCCCCAAGACAATCTTGACAGTCCAGTGCCATGAAAATTGTATTTCCAAATTGCATGATATTATTTTGACTTTGGGCACAGAACCAAATCATTTTGGCAATGCTGTCTTTGTCCTGATGGAAATGAACGGTGGGCAATCTGAATGAAATCCACCATGTACTGTGATGCAATACATTTTCTGGAAAAAAATGTCTTTTTTTGGCTAATCCAGCAAATCAGATACCTGACAAAGGGAAGTACTAAATTACATTCATACAAAAATCATATATTCATATATATTCATAATAATGTGCTAAGCAAAGGCCACTAAAGCAGTTACAGTAAATGATGAAACATCAAAAAGAAAAGAAACAAATGTTGCTTTGGAATAAACCTTTGCGAAACTTCATCTTTGTTCAATTGATTCCATTTACAACAACATAGATGAGGTTTGTCTCAAGATACTTTTGGAAATCATAGCCTGGTGGAACATTTTAATCCTTTGTGAGCAGAGCCAACTCAGTCAGATGGTCAACCTGCAAGAGAACATAACAGAGCAGAACAAGGCATCAGTGTGCATCTACAGTATAAAATGGCCATTTGGCATTTAACTGATAAACCACTGAAAGAAGGAAGTGAGAAGCCAATAAAAATTCTGCAGGTGCGATTTTAAGTAGGATTCATCCTCTGGGAACCATAAATGACTGTACAACATTTCATGTTAACATAATGAGGGTTTTTTTTTTGTAGTAATTGTTCTCCTTGATCAAGACAATACCTTGGACATTGACCTGGATGAAATGTCCCATTGCCGTCCCATTATCGCATTTAGCCATGCATTGAAATCTACCATCGTCCTCTGGTGTCAGGTTGAGAATCTCTGTCACGACCTGTCTGTGTCTCATGTTGTCACCAGAGACTGTCTCGTTTACTGCTGTGAAGTACTTGCTGGGGTCAGTCAGCTCCACATCATCCTTACACCATACAACATGCAGCTGGCCGCATCGCTCGAAGTCATAATGTGTATCACAGGATAATTTGACTGATGAGCCTCTGGCAGCAGTGATGGTTCTCTGTGGGTAAAGGACCTCTAAGGTAACTAGAGCACAAAGGAAACAGTGTGAAAGAAAAAACAAAATTATTAGACAGTTTCCACTTTGTTTTAGTCATATTAACTAATTGATTTACTTGAATTAGCTTAAAGGAGTTCTTCAACATTTTGGGAAATACACTTATTCACTTTCTTGCCAAGAGTTAGATGAGGAGATTTATACCACTTCCATATCTGTCCAGTAAATATATGTCTACAGCCAGTAAGCCGGTTAGCTTAGCTTAGTATAAAAAATTGGAAATGGGGGGAAACAGCTAGCCTGGTTCTCTCCAAAGGTAACAAAATACACTTTCCAGCACATCTAAAGGTTATGAATTAACACGTTATATCTTGTTTGTTTAACACGTACAAAGTTATGGTTTTCCTGGTGGTTACGTGCCAGACTTTTTCTTGGCCAGGAGCAGAAACTTCCTTAAGTCTTGTCATCATTGTCAGGTTGCTATTCGCCCCCATCTCACACAGAAAATGGCTAATATGAATACAATGTCAAACTAAATAATAAAGTGAAAACAAAATGGCAACTGGTCTGTTTATTATCAGGCAAATTGTGATCATATTTCCTTCCTCCTTGATTTCATCAACTATTTATAACTACATGCACAGCACAGCTGCTTCGGTATCAAAACTGCAAAAAGAAGAGTGAAACTGTCTACAGGACAGCTAATTTCTGATAGAGAACTATGTACCTGCTACACTCCACTGGAGAACCTTATTTGCCAACTGAGAACTGGTTTCTATCAACTTTCACATACAACTAAGGCTTCATTGTAAACCATTGAGCTGTATTTAAAGTCGCTGGGATGAAGAGGATCCAAAGAAAATCTACAGCTGCCCTCATTGCAAACAGACCTTCACACCAAGGCCTGTCACCTCCTAGAGATCACCTGTCAATCTAACAAGGTGGGCTGGACTGTAATGTCTTCTTACTTTAACAATAGCAAATGAAGACACTGATTGTTGCATGTTTACATTTCTGCTCTTATATTATACGCTCTCTCTCTCTCTCCTTGTTTTCTTAAATCAATGAAAAGCACATTAGGTTACTGTAAATGTATGAAGAGTGAATGAATGCTTAGATGGAAAGAGTAGCAGTATAAGCTGCTGAACCGAGGGTTTTGTCTGCAAATATTTCATGGAGTTTATGGAAATGTTTTCAACTTAAGAAACATCCTTCATGTTTATTTTAATATTTGTTTGGCAGAGGCAGTGCACAGCAAATAGATACTGCAGCAAAGTCATTTTCACATGTAGTTCTACTCTAGGCTGCATGTTTCAGCAGAGCATCCCACGTAGTCCGTCCATTAAACCACAAGCATGTCCTGTACCATATGGGCATACACATGTTCAGGTCTCTTGGTAAGGAAACTATAATTACAACGCACATTGAGAAATTTTCTATCATTCCAAAAACCTGTAAGTCAACCTTTAATGATATTTTATAGGGTTTGTATATACTATACTCATAACCCCAAGCTTGTTTCCCTTCAGCCAGTGTTCACTAACAGACAAACATTGATTTTAACAAGCTAAACCCCATTCAGATTAAATGTATTAACATCTGTATATATGGTCTACTGTATTACTTGTGTCTTCTAATAATATCCCATGAGGGGTTTTTCCTGGCAATTACTTTATCTTGTATCAAGAAAACAAAGAATGTGTGAAATAGCCCAGATATCACAAGTTTACTAACCTTGGTCCCCAGCACACAACACACACAAAGTCACCAACAACAGCACCGTAGGTCCAGTAAGCCAAGTCATTCTCCAACACACACACTGGAAGGTTACACTAAAGGTGAACACGACGACTGCACAACACGAGTTAAAAACAGCAGAGGCAAGCTGATGCTCAGTTACTGATTTCACACCCACTGAGATGCATGATCTGCATGATGTGCGTGTCTGCTGTTGTGTGGGTGGAGTATATGCATCTCTGTGCTCAGTTATACAGCAGTGTTTCCATTCCCTCTGACCATTAGAACCTTAGCACTTTCTTTTGATCTATCTTTTCCATTGTTGAGTTTTGTTTGCACCAAAAGGCAATCCATAATAAAATGTTTGTTGTCTTGAATGCAGCATTCTGTTTCACTGATCAGTTTACAATGATTCAAGCATTTGTCATCTGTCAGAGGACGTTTAAGGAATTCCAGGTCTAACATAGCTTGTCTTAAATTTCTCTTTTAATGAACTGCATTTACTGTGTCTGTTTTTAATGAGAATAGATTTTTTAAACCGCTTGGATCCTGATTTCCCCTTACATTTTCGTGAAGTTGCTATTTAGATTTAGAAAGTTAGAAAAACTTTAGAACAATATCACATATTTATTCTGTATCTGCCTCTTCAACCACTTTGTTTCACACCATGTATCTGTAAACCATCATCGCAGCTATATCGCAATCATCATTATTAAATGTCAGAAGGATGATCAATTATTAATTTATAGCGCTTTATAGACTTTATGATTTTATAGATTCAGATAATCTGATTTCTTTCTCACTCATGCAATGCAAAGTTTCTAAGTGTAAGCTCTGACTCAAAAAGAGGAACATCTTTCTGTTTCTTTCCCTTCCTAGTTGGGTTTTGTTTGTGGTTTTGTCCGACCACGTCTACTCCACCAATGCCACCCTGATGTCAACTGCTGACATCAGCGCTTTGAATGACCAACTGGAAAGGAAAAACAGCGAGTTACAGGCCAGTAACGACTACCTGGCCAGAAATAATGAGGTCTTAAATGACGAGCTCAGCCACCAACAAGATCACATAATGGAACTTCAAACTGAAAAAGAATGGCTGGTAATGAGGCTTTCTGAAACAGGTGAGTGTTTGTATCATCGATTTTTCAGAGCCGGCTTGACTTTTTTAGAGACACCATTTATGAATTTTTTGCTTTGAAGTGCAAAAATGTGCAAATATTCTTCCCATTTCTTCAAAGAATTTGGTTCTGCCCTTTCCCCCATCGTCTCTTCTGTCTTGTCGTTCCTTGTTTCTGTTTGTCCCGTCCTGTTTCTGAGCAGAACAAAACTTCCAAAGCTGTCCCGAGGGATGGATGCCATACCTTTCCAGCTGTTACCAGCTTTCCACTGAGAGAAACACCTGGAGGTATGCCAAAAAAGACTGTTTGGCGAAAGGAGCTCATCTGGTGATTTTAAATGATGAAAAGGAAGAGGTATTTATGATTTTTTAAATACATTTCTTCTACATTTTCCTGAATCCATCCAGGCACTGTTTAAGCAGGTTGTTTCTCAAGAATGCTTGTACTTGTTGTATCCTTGTCACTGCAAGGATAAAGAAAGGCGTATCTTATCTTAAATTATCTTATCTCGAATTATCTTATGCTATGAATTGAACTAGGATGACCGCATCAACCACTTTTTGATAAAGCATATCAAAATCAAATCTACATCGCAAATCCCTCCCAACAGGATACTCTCCATACTTTTGGAAGGTCTGTCGTGTGGATCGGCTTGACGGCTATACAGAGGAGATGGACATGGGTTGACGGAAGCCATCTGACTTATCTGTAAGGCTTTTTGAATGTTTCCTAAAGTCCAGTTTATCACTAGAGTAAATAATATATTCATGTTCTCACATTACTCTCAGTCAGTCAGTCATATTCAAAGGATAACAAGGTGAAACAACTTCACAAATACCACACTAGATGTTCTGTCGGTTTGACCCTGCAGGAAGTTACGGTTTGAAGCTATCCATAAAGGAAACACTTGGCAGATTTAACGCTTACACTGAACTAGCATGGCCGGCAGCACAATAAGTGTTTTATTTAGTAGATAGTCCCGCTGCATAGGCTTCAACATGTTAGTTGCTGTTCTTCTTCTGCTTCTAGGTCTGCTGCTTGTTGAGCTGTAGTTGAGCAGTTTGTATAGCCATGGTAGTACTAGTGCTTCTGTGAGAAAGAAAAAAAACTCATCCTCTACTGCTGGATTATCTTAAACCTGCATGAAGTGATTTTCTTTGACCACTTGGGGACAGAGCAATGAGCTGTAGTAAAGTTGATATGGCAAACATGTTAGCAAACTGTTGCTTATTTACACATCCAGCAGATATAGAGCAACATGAGTATAAGTCTAATATTCACTCACCTTGTAGCTCTGGTTTGGTCTCCACCAACTCCTGAGGGAAATAAATCTGTCTCTTTAGCAGCTAAATGCTCCACTATGTTCACCAGCTAGTCCCCAACTTTGTCTGTCTGCTGTCTGGTGCTGGGCAGGTAGTGCTCAGTGGGTTTATCAGAGCTTTTTCCACTGGAAACAGCTGTCTGCTGCATTAAGAGAGCGGTGAGAAACAATGACTGAAACAATGAGCTGAAAGATGCTAAAAGGGGAACTGCAGAGTTGGGCGACAACGAGTGCCACCTTTCGCATTATACATAGTCATTTGATTCCTGACTAATATAAAAACATTGATTAGAACAGCTTTAAAAGTATAATGGATATAACACAGAGAGATGAATTGCAAGCAACTGCAATAAAAAAGTAGGCAGGAATACAAACTGGTTTTCCTGGTGATCGGTGCTGCATCTGAGAAAAAGTTTTCTATGTGATCAAAGCTTTGTATGATGTAACCACAAGTTCACCCAAACTGAAATCATCAAGTTTATATTTGTAATTAGCTGTGGATAATATTGCCAGCTGAACACATACATTGTTAAGTTTGATGTGGACGATGATTGACGATATTGATAATGTGAAATGTTGTGTGGTGTTTTTTAGTAACAGGATTCCGTCGCAGCCAGATGGTCTACGTGTTTACTGTGCCTATCCTAAACTTTCCACGCTTGGCTTTGCGGTCTGGGTCGGTGCCACCTGTGGGGAACAACACCACTGGGTGTGTGAGAAGGAGCTGAAGTGATACACCACCTCCATCAACCCTGAATAACACTTACACAACAAGCATACAGTTTGCACATAAGCAAACAAGTGGTTCTATTTATATCGTTCCCTATTCTAGGACTAGGGAATTCCCTAGTGTCTGTGACATACTCAGACACACAGATATACTGTATATAAACATGTTGTTAATTGTTATAATATGCCTCTACTGAATATAATTCTATGGTATGTGAGTGTTTTCTATTACTGTATGTTCAAAGGAAAATATTTCAACTGATGGGGTTGTTGTGTTTTAACTGTTGAAAGTATTTAGACAAAAACTCAATCTGTGATGTTGTGTTTTGACTCTGGCTAGTAAAGAAATGTCAGTAGAGTGAGTTCTTGATCATCTTTTAAAATAGATTCTTTTAAATTCTCTGCTGGTGTATTTAAGTCTCTGTAAAGGAATAATAAACCAAATAATGGAATTTATGCCTACACAAACGTTAAGTTGCAGTGAGACAGAACAAGACTGGGGTACAACAATAAAACACAAGATATAAGTAAACTTATACAACATGATAATAAAAATACAAAGATGGCAAATTTTGCAGAGGAGATATAAAAAGCAATAACAACAGACAAACAAGAAGTGTGATATAAAGTTGTTGGAGTTCACTTGAAATATACAACCCAAGAAGTGTATAAAGCATAAGTATAAAATTGGAACCTTAGAATAATGAGGGAGAAAACACTTTAAATAATGTTAATGCAGGATATGAAATCATAAGGGAAGTAAAATAGCGTGACAGTGTGGTTTTGAGTGGTAGACTGTGTGGATGATGTTTGTAGAAGAAACTACCATCTGTGTACTATTTTGTAAAATATCTGATGAAATGCAAACAGTTGGTAATCCTTTACAGTGTTTAAAAAATTATTTTCCTGAAGAGTTCAATATACAACTTTCAGTCAGTGCATCATGAGGCTGAAGCAACATTTAGCTGATGTGTTTTTGCAGTAAGTGGGAAGACGCTCTTCCTTTGTTAAACAGAATTCTTTTTCCAGCCATGATGTCACCCTCTGTGGGTACATGCAGTGAGTGACAGCCAACATCTTGTGCTTGTTGGTTCAAAGCAATGTCTTCACTAATGATGGATGCAAACAGCTCCCCTCTGTGGAGAATCTGCAGCCTGCTAAATGTGTTTGTTAGTCAGTTATATGTTAAGACTGTTCACACAAACTGGATCCGAATGCACGACTCAGACAAAAAGTGCCAAAACAACGAGAAAGGTTCAATAAGGTTCAATAAACAAAAAAACACTCCAGAGAGGGAAAAAGCACACACGGCTAGAACAAAACAAAACAATGACCTGACCAAAAACACGAATTCTTGACAAGAGGGTTGAATATAACGCTGGTTCTCTGACATCACGACGAGACAAACTGGCAAAAGAACAAAGGGAGACACAGAACATAAATACACAAGGTAATGGGGAACAGGTGGAAACAATCAGGGCGGGGGAAGACAATCAGACCAGCGGCAGACACACGAGGGCAGGAAGTCAAAACACCTGAAACGAGAGGGATACTAGAATGTAAAAATAAAACAGGAAAGGACAAGACAACTTAACTAAATAAACTTAACAAACATTGCGTGGCATAACATTATAAGCCAATTCTATGAGGAAGACACATATAAAAAGGTCAATTTTAGAACTGACTTTGGTGTTGAAACATTTTATTGAATGGGTTTTATATTTCATGGAGCCCGGTAAGTTGACACAAGCAAAAATATAATAATTTGTATGCATAATTTAATAATTAGTGCTTCAAAATGATGAATTAGTGTTCTTGAAGTAAGCATCTGTCTGTGCTAATTAACAGAGCAAACTTTTGTAGCATCACAACTGAATAAAACAAGTATAAGAGTCTACTGCTATGCTAGCAGCTCTGTGAGGCTACACAGAGGCGCTTTCGGGCTAAATGCAAACATCAGCATGCTAACATGATCACAGTGGCAATGTTAACATACTGATGTTTAGCAGGTTTAATGTTTACCATGTTCACCATCTTAGTTTAATGTGTTAGCATGCTCACATTTGTTAACTGGCTCTAAACATAAATACTAAAGTACAGCTGAGGCTGATGGGAACGTCATTATTTATAAAATTTTGACCTGATGAAAGGTCAGGGGATCACTACAGTTATTACAATTCAACCTGAGGGGGACATGAATGTTTGTACCAAATTTCATGCCAATCCATTAAACAGTTGAAATATTTCAGTCTGTATCAATCTGATGGACTGACCATCCCTAGAGCCACGCCCGCCGCTAGCATGGCTAAAAAGAGTGTTGTGGGGACAAAGACAAGTGTAACGAATATGATAACTTAACAATATTAATATGAAGGAATTAATTCAGTATTTGGAGGCACCACAAAACCAAATTACAGCTACTTGCCTGCTACTAACATTGGGTGCGCTTTCATAACAAACTGGAGTAGCCACAACAACCTGTAACTTCACTTTCTGCTGTTATAGTAACTTGACACTAATTTGAAAATTACTCATTAGTGCACACAAGTTGTTAATGTGAGAGAACAAATTACCAATTTGTGCATGCAAGTGAAAAACTAATAATAATCCTGACACCTGCTGGGCTCCGTATTTCAAGTCATCATCTAGTGGCCATTTGAGGAACTGTATTCGTAACGCCTCTGGCATTGGCTCCAATAATTAGCAGTGGAGTTTGCAGCTTATTTGATCAGTGATCACTTGACATTCAGCGTCGGAGGTACTTCTGTGGGTGAATCTGCTGATGCTGTATAGCAAGTTCTTCTTTCTTATTTTGTTTGTTACCAATAAACCAGACACATAAATAGCATGACTTTCTGTACCGTTTTTCTGTTGTGTTTTAAAAAAAAAAAAAAAAGCTACAACACGCTCAGATAATGTTCCACATTAGGTGGAAACACTTAAGTTACAACTGCAAGCTAAAAGTGACAATTTGGAGGAGTTGATAATAGTTCATTATTGTATACCATAGGCCTTTATTGCTTTTGTCAATACTGTCATTTGTGTTGTCATCTAAATTTAGCATGAACACCTTTTTTTGTTATTTGTGGGTGGTGACACAACTGTTCCACTGCATCATAATAAGTCGGTATAAATAGGGAACTATAAACGTACACATTCTCACACGAACACCAGATGACTACAATTACAGAGGAAATGTATAGGACAGAATAGTGCCTTCTCTAACTGCTGGTTCAAGACTTTCACTGTAAGAAGAATGGAGGTAGGACACTATGTCAACTCACCAGCTGGAAGGACCAACAGAGAAGAGCAAACAGCAAATTGTCACTCAGGTCAGAATATCTTAAATAAGTATTTTTGTTGTTTTTTTCTACTTCGGAGCCAAAACCTCCACCGTTCTTTCAACAGCACTTCTCTGTTTCTGTCTTTCTCCTCTGACCCTTTACATTTTTACTTTAGATAGACAGCTTGTATTTTTTTGTCAATGTTAAGTGTCTAATGTTTATTTAAATGTTTTAATTTTTTGGTTTGCAAGCTTCCTTGGAGAGGTCCAGCTTATTCGTACATTGTTCTCATTTTGTGTGTAAAGATACACAATAACCAGCAACAAAAATATCCAAAAGATAAATATACCATGCAGTTTATTTAGGTGTGTTTCTGTTCTTATTTCTTAAAACACAAATTATTTTTTATAACATTTTAGTCCCTGGCTTACAAATCAGGCTACATGTTAGTGTGGACATTATTACTCATTCTGTCTTTTCCATTTCCAACAAGTCACATTTTGGTTAGAGGACAGCCTCTCTAGTGAGTTATTTTCATAAAGCCTGTGCATAGAAACTATCTAAAAACAATCTAAAGTGAATATGCACATTTATAGCTCATTTCAGATGTTTACAGAAAAATGCAAAGATTAGGTGCAGTAAGAGTAGGTGTTAACTTACTGCCAATATTACATCAGTGACATTTTAAGGAATTTTCATAGAAATCTATAAATACAGCCACTTCCTCTTAGTTTTCGAGGATGTCATCTCATCTACAAAACCTCAGTCTAGTCTAGTATATCCTTCTGTATATCTCTCTGTTCATGGTTGAAGTTGGTTACTATACACTGTGATAACAAATTGGAAAAAATACTAAAAGTTTCACCAGTAAACAACAGAGATCACAATTTAAACAAAAGATGTGATTATAAATTTGTATTTGAGGGGCTTGGTAGAGCCATAGTTTAAAAAAGGCAAAAAATGAATAGAAATTACAAACAGACATAGCTGGATTTAGATAACTCAATCTAAATGACAGAAAAACACAGCCAGTGATGAGTAAAACTGCATTTTTCCTAATGTTAATGATAGAATTATGGTGGGTGGTGTCTGTGTTTTTACCTGCCTGTAGGAGGGTCAAAAATCTACATTTTGGTTGGAGTCATCTTTGGCCTGCTGTGCATTGTACAGTTCGCTCTCAATGTGTCATTTCAGCAACAAGCTGGTGAGTATCAGCCCGCCTTCCACATCACACTGCAAAAACAAATACACTAGCTGAATAACATTACAGATTTCAGGAAGTGAATCTTCTATCCAGTTAATGAAAACCTGTTTGAAAAGCAAGAGAAAATGTAAATATAGTGTACATATTTTTATCATGTGGGTGATAAGGTAGACACAGCATAAAGACTTCCACCGGAAAGTGACAACAAACGTTATTTTCAATTTCTACTGAAATGTGTCAGTTGTTAAATTCATAAATAACTCACAAAACAACTGTGTCAAACCCGCAGCCAGTGTAATCTATTACTATAGATAACAATGTAATAGCTTGCACAGCCAATAGTGGTCAGTTAGCAGATTAGCTTATTAGCGGTAGTGCTAGCTTGGCTATTCCAGTCTTTATGCTAAGCTAAGCTAATCACCTCCTGGCTCTAGTTTAATAGTAATGACAGACATGAGAGGGGTATTGATCTTCTCTTCTAACTCTCGGCAAGAAAGTAAATATGTGTATTTCTCAAAACACTGAACTTTTCCTTTAAGTGTGAAACATCAGAAACCACAAACTTCTTATCTGTTTGCCTTTCTAGTTGGGTGTTCTGACAGGTCCAACAACGTTTCGACTAGCAATTTCACCATGATCAGAGACCTGATTTTAGAGAGAGACCAACTGGTTCAAGAGAAAGACAGACTGCTTCAAGAGAAGGACCGACTGCTTCGAGAGAAACAACGACTGCTGCGAGAGAAGGACCAACTGGTTCAGGATAAAAAACAATTGCTTCAGAATAAAGATCAACTGGAAAAGGAAAAGATAAAGCTACAGGCCAATAACAGTCGCTTGATCAAAGACAAGAAGATGTTAAACGAGAAGGTCGCCGAACAACAAAATCAGATACAGGACCTTCAGACAAAAAATGAAATGGGTGAGTGAGCATGGCTGTAGACTATGTCTTGTTTCAAATATTTTTCAGAGAAGCCACAATCTTTTACAGCTATATTCAATTTCATGCTTTGGAGCACAACAGTTTTCAAACAGGGCACCCTCATGCTACCCATTTAAGGATTATTTCATGTTATCATTATGTATTGAATAATGTGCTGTCATACCTTTTATTTAGGGTCTTCTCATGTCCTATTCCGGTATGCATTGAGCTGTCCTCTCTCTTGCTGTTGTGTCCTATCCTGTCTTGTTCTGTCATCTCCTGTCCTGTCTTGTTCTTTCTCCTGCTTCAAGAGAGAGGCCAACTGGTTCAAGAGAAACACCGACTGCTTCGAGAGAAAGACCAACTGGTTCAAGAGAAAAAACAATTGCTTCAGGATAAAGACCGACTGGAAAAGGAAAAGAAAGAGTTACAGGCCAATAACAGTCGCCTGATCGAAGACAAGAATATGTTAAACGAGAAGGTCATCAAACAACAAAATCAGATACAGGACCTTCAAACAGAAATTAAAATACTGAGTGAGTTTCTTTTTTAAAACAATTATGAATTCAAATCTTTTTAGCAACAGAAATTAAAATACTGAGTGAGTTTCTTTTTTAAAACAATTATGAATTCAAATCTTTTTAGCAACAGAAATTAAAATACTGAGTGAGTTTCTTTTTTAAAACAATTATGAATTCAAATCTTTTTAGCCATGCTAGTGACATGGCTCTTGGCAGGGACGCTGCAGGTGAGTCAGAGTTTGAGATGCTGAGAGAAACTCAACTTATATAATGACATCATACTAAATGCTGGATGACATTCATGGTGTTTGTATCTTTTACAGATATCTCAAATTTCATGCTTTGGAGCACAACAGTTGTCCAACAGGGCACCCTCATGCTACCCATTTGAGGATTATTTCATGTTATCATTATGTATTGAATAATGTGCTGTCATACCTGTTCTGTCCTCTCTTGTCCTGTTTTGGTTTGGCCTATTCTGCCCTGACTTGTCATTTGTCCTGTCATACTGTCTCCTGTCCTACTCTGGCACATCTTGAACTGTCCTCCCTCATACTGTTCTGCCCTGTCCTCTCTTGTTCTGTCACCTCTGTCTTGTCTGGTCCTGTCCTACCTGTCTTGTGTTATTTCCTGTCTTCTCATGTCCTCTTCCGGTATGTATTGAACTGTCCTCCCTCTTACTGTTTTGTCCTATCCTATCCTGTCTTGTTCTGTCATTTCCTGTCCTGTCTTGTCTTATGTCCTGTCTTGTTTTATCCTGTCATGCCCTGCTCTGTTCTGTCCTTTCTTGTTCTGTTTTGATTTGACTTTTCCTGCTCCGACTTGTCATTTGTCCTGTCATATCCTGCCCTGTTCTGCTGCATCTTCAACTGTCCTTGCTCATACCGTTCTGTCCTGTCTTGTCCTCTCTCTGGTTTTGTCCTCTACTGTCCTGCTTTTGCTTTGTCTTATGTCTTGTGTTGTACTTTTGTGGCTTGTTTTCTGTCTCATGACCTATCTTCTCCCATCCCATCTTGTCCTGTTCTGTAACGTCCCATCTTGTCCTGATGTGTCCTGTCTGTGCTTGTTCCTGAGCAGAACAAAACACCCCAAGCTGTCCCATGGGATGGTGGACGTACATGTCCTCCTGTTACCAGCTTTCTTCTTATACAGACACCTGGGAGCATGCCAAACAAGACTGTGAGAGGAAAGGAGCTCATTTGGTGATTTTTAATGATGAAGTGGAAGAGGTATTTGTGATTTTTCTTATATAAACCTAATGTACTTTATTACCCTGCAACCACTTCACTAATGGATATAACTACACTTCCTTCCCAACAGAAAGTTGTCCGTAACTTTGAAGGTGCTGGCACAATGTGGATGGGCTTGAGAAGTCAACAAGTGTTAACCAGCGGGTGGACGTGGACATGGACGTGGACGTGGGTGGATGGAAGCCCACTGTTTTATGCGTAAGGCTTTTTGAATGTTTATGAATAAAATGATGATCCTGATGTACTGTTTCAGCACACTGGCATTACCATATTACACTGTAAAGCAAGTCCTAATTACACATTGAAATGTAGTCACTGAAATTATATTGAAATAACAGTTATATGCAACCTAGACATCTGAAAACCTTTCAACCAAATTTACCCCAGATTTCATCCAGTCATCTTTTGACCTGCAAATCACAAAATAAATGCTTTCTGGGTGATTCTTTATTCTTTATTTGGATCCCCATTAGCTTCCCCAAAGTGGTCGCTAGTCTTCCTGGGGTCCACACAAAAACAATTTAACAACAACAATTTAAAATCAAACAATATCAGTAAAACAAGGAAAAAAGCAAAACCAGCCCAAATATAAAGATAATAAAATAAGTTAAATGGCTCTACATATGAAACAATCAACAAAAATAGCCGACAATGGTCCCCAACTAAATCTCTGGTGAGATTTGGTGAGATTTAGTTGGGGTCACAGGCAAATAAATTACTTTTTTTCTTGTCTAAATTACTTTTTTTTTCTTGTCTACCTAACTCACAATTCAAACTTGAGAGAAAAAAAGGGTTGGAGATGTTGAGGTTATAGCTTAAGGGTCTCTTGTAATGAATTTCCAGCAGAGGAGATGCTACAAGGCATGTTTCATTCTGACATGAATACTGAAATTGTTAACAGAGACTATCATACACTGAGCGAAAGGCAGGGTACCCTGGACAGGTCAGCAGTCTATCACAGAGCTAACACATATATACATATACATCCAAACACAGCCAATCCAGAACTGTCTTGCACTGTTCCACCCTCACCAAATCCATCAAAACAGTGTTTTGTGTTGTTTTACAGTAACTGGAATGATCTGCAGCCAGATTATTGGGGAAATCAGCCTTCATATTGCAGTTGTGCATATGTTGACGAATTCTCATCGAGCTGGTTTCGGGGCACCTGTCAAGAACAACACTATTGGATGTGTGAGAAGGATCTGCACGGCAGCTCTATCCATCCTCAATAAGGCCTCTCACACAACAAACACATCTGCAATCATTGTCTCTCTGTCTATCACACACACAGAAAAATAGATAACATGAAGATATGTTGTTGATTTTAATGACTTCTTCATCAGCTTGACATAATTTCATGGTTAGTGTGTTGGTTTTGTTTGCTTTATACTATGTTAAAACAATATCTAAATATTTATTTCTCTAAATATCATATGTAATCTGTCAGTGTAAGGCCACATGTTTTTTCTTGTAATCTGTTCTATGTGCTCCATTTCTATGGCAGTGCTTGATTTGTTGTAATTATTTGCTCCTGACACTGCTTAAAAGAGGTTGTGATTGTGAGTATTCTTTTATGCTCTGTGTAAACCAGTTTACCTTCAGTTAAAAACAAAATCTTGCAACTGATATGTTTATGTTACAACTGTTTTAAGAGACAATCTTTAATGTGTTTTACAGTAATTAAAGGCAACTCCAGTGCTTATCTTTAGAAAGCAAATTCAGTTTGTTCTGTCACTGTCAATAAAGTGGAATGAAACCCTTCAAACGTAGAGGACTTTGTGCAAGTAATGAGTTGTACCAACCGCTGGTGACCACTAGAGTGTTATTTTAATATTTTTAGGCATGTTTTGTCTCTGGTTTCTTCATGTTAATGAAATGTATGTTGATGATAATAAAGACAGGAATTAAACTCTTTGGAAATGCTTTGCAGTGCTCAAGGCAAACATCAAGTACTTAGTTTACTATATACATTTCTTGTATCTTTTGAAAATATTGTCGTGAAGAGTTCAAATTATGTGGCAACATGGCAATAAAGTTGGCTTTGACCTTGAAAATAATTGTCTCTGTCGGATGAAAACCTTGTAATTTTGAAACTTGAACTTTACTGCTTCTCTGTTTCTCTCAGGAGATTGAAGGTTTTGGCCCAACAGCTGTTTTACATCTTTACGGTTGATATGAATGAAATAACTTTTCACAGATTGCTCACAGAAAGAATGAGCCAACAAGAACATTGTTAAATATTCATTAGTCATCTAAAAGTAGACATTATTATTTTAACAAACTTATTAGCGAGATTGTTAACTCTTTGATGGTCTTAGTGTTGAATAATTGTTCAAGTTTAATAGTGTTTCGATGAATTCTATAGTATCATTGTAGTGACTTGACAAAACAAAAAAACGTACACATCACTGAGGGGCTGCTATACCGGAGTTGGCCTAATTGACGCGTCCTCTTGTGTAACTAACAATCATTAAACGAATCGGTTTCTCTCACCTTCAAAACCAGGACAAACTAATATATATTGATACTCGTCACTTTGAGCTCCCGTCAAACAATAAGTGCACAGTGTTGGAACAGCCACGTAAATATCTCTTTTTTAAAATTGACTATCACACCTAAATCTAGGCAGATCAGTTTGGTACACAGGGCTAAGCAAAGAAAGATATTTTTCAAAAACAAAATGTTTACACTGAAGGTTATCATAGACCTCATCATGTCATTCCTGAGGATCCTTATCCTCTAGTCTTGGCTGACTTGAAATTGAATGTATTCTTGTACCCTCATTGATTTAGTAGTGCACTGCTTTGATGCTTCAGACACCCCAAATGAAATTCATTCTACTACTGTGGTTTTGGCGGCAGATATCTGAAAAGGTGATGGTCTAAAATATAATATTAACACTGTTTTCTCATTTAGTATCTATTTATATCCACCTTAAAACCCTGTCTCTCTTCCACTTCCCCGTCACACATTATCACTGTAGGAATATTGCCAGGGTGCTGTGACCTCTGACATCCTTAATTTGCCGAACCACTAAAGTAGAGCTTGATCTAATGTTGCTCTCAATGTTCTGTAAGTTGCTCTTGATAGGTTGCTCCTGAAATTAAATGACTAAAATGTGTGATGTAAATCTACTGAGTGGTTGTTCGTGAGCTGTCCCTGTAAAGAACAGCATGTCCTAGTTCCTCATCCTGTCGTCAGGAAGCAGAGAGGAAGTCAAAGAGACGGGGACAAAGAGGTCAGGTGCCCAGCCTCGCATCAAGGTCTCCCTCGTGTACCTTTTCCCCCCTGCTGTTATGTAACATCCTAAGCAGTACACACCCTCATACTGTACAATCTATGGTACACCCCATCTCATGTCCCACCAATACTAAATGTTTGTTTCTATTAGCCATGGCCACAATTTTTCCCTAAACTAAAGTATAAGGCTGGTGTTATTCTATATTTTTCTTATTGGCAAATCCCATGAAAAAAACAAATCCAACTATGTGTCAGTTGGTCTCTCAGTACTTTCTGACTTCCTAACCCTGTCTGGCTCTTAGTCCCAAACCCACTGGTTCCTAATCAAGATGTAAATCTTTTTAAACAGCTCACAAACATATAGTTTCATTTTATATAAAAAAGCAATTTCCTAAAACAGTTGGGCACTGGTTTTGGTTTTTAGCAAAAGTTACTCAAACTGGACAAAACTACTATTTTCACCTGACAAATAATCTGCATCTGGTGCTTTCATGCAGTGATTCCCAACCAGGGGTACTTGTACCCTGAGGGGTACTTGTGCAGTTACCAGGAGGTACGTGGAAAATTGTGAAGCTCGGCTAATTTGAAAAAACAGAAATTATGATTTGATAATATAATATATCCACATATTTGTGTTTTAGGAGAAAAACCAACACACAAGTAAGATTACAAATCTTTATGATGCTGATCTTTATAATTATTGATACTATGGTAGTCTGACATGCTTCAGTCTTGAGTCAGTCACAACAAAAAGCTCAAAGTAAAGATGCTGTAAATAGTTGAAACAATCCATTTTTGTCGCTCCAAATGGCAGTAGGACAAATGTAAACTGGCCAAAACTACTAAAAAATACTATTGAATAATACCATAAAGCCATCGTTTCTATCAGAGGGGTATGATAAAAGGGTACTTGGGCCCATCTGATAGGGCTGTGTGGGTACGTCAGACAAAAAAGGTTGGGAGCCACTGGGCTAGTGAGTATTTGGGGCAGCAGGATGGTGTTTGTGGGATTGAGTCAAACTAAACTACAGTGTGTGTGTTCATGGTGATGAAGGAACATGTCACCCAGTGCAACAGTGAGGCTCATTGATGTGTTTTAAATAATCTTTGGACAACAATGAAGCTCTATGGCACAGAGGAAGAAGATATATCAGGCTTTGGGTACACAATATAATAAAATAGACATGTATTGTATTAAGTAAGTTTTGCTAGAGGAAAGGTCAAAATAGAAAGGGGTTCATCCTCTGGGGAGCATGGATGTGCTCAGTAATCTTCATGGAAATTTTCTCAATATACTTTGGCATTTCTTGTGTACAAGTGGAAATTTTGACCTCATAGTCACGCCAGAGGATGAACGGTCAACAAGTCATTCAAATCATTAGGAATCATCATCTGGGGATCATGAATATCCACAGCAAATAAATGGAAATCTGGCCAGAGGATGCTGAGAAATCTTGCTGGAACTACTACAGTTGGACAGACAGATGTGGATATCAGATAGCCATAACTCAGTTCATCGTTTTAACTGAATATGATGGAGTATTTATACCAAAAATTAAAGAGAAATATTTATTATTTGTCATTTTAACTGTTTACATATAATAAGGAGTTAATTACCAACTGAAAGAAAGTGCTGACTTTTTAGGAAGATAACAGCTTTCTGTGTAACACCAGTTAAATTCTCAGTGTCTTTCCTCCTCTACTATCAAATTGGCTCCTTTCCCTGTCAACTATCCAGGTATTTAGCTGACACTCTTATCCAGACCCACTTACAACGAGCGCCTCAGGAGAGTGAGCTTAAATGAATTTAAACAGATACAATCTGCTTCTCCTCTGCTGTGAATACAACCACTGTCTGACACAACACAACACATTGTTAACAGTCCACATTGAGTTACATTCGCAGTTTAGCCATTTAGCTGACACTCTTATCCAGCGTTACTCACAACGAGGACAAGAGCAGGAGTAAGTTTCATTTCTTAGATCACTGAACGTTACAAGGCTGACATCAGGGCGAGGAGACAAATCAAAAGAGGAGATAGCGGAGTGAGTGCCGGTACAGAGGCAATGTTTTCTCAGAAGTGGAAAGTGTGTCCTTTATCAGGACAAAACCTCCAGTTGATATGAGGAATCTGCTGACAACGTCCTGTCCTGGCAAGTCCACATGAGGGCTGGGATATTTCAAATATTTGGAAAATTGCATCTATGTGTCTTACTCTGTGATATGAATGTCATATCACACGTTGTTTTCCTTTTTATTTTTATTTTGTTGAGTCATTATCTATCTCCAGTTTTTTTTTATTTCAATGTCAATCACTTTATAATAAGATTTTTACATTAATTAATTAATCAATTAATGATGAATAAATACTTAGATAAGGTATTAGCCTGGCCGATTTTTGAGGCTGATATTTGAGAGTTTAAAATATCCAATAATGATATAATGTTGCAGCTGGCAAATTGGGGCTAATTTCAACCGCTTTATACGCTGCTGGGTAGCTTTATCTATAAAAACATATTATAATTATTGATATTTTGTATTAATTATCTGAATCTGCAAAATAACTAGTCACTAAAGCAGTTAAAAAAAATGTAGTGCAGAAAAATGTACAATATTTTCCCTCTAGCAGCTGTAAGCTTTAGGTTTCACCTGCCATGAGTAGCACATGTTGAGTTTTTAACACATCAGGACAAGTTGCCCAGGACAAGAATAAGTACTTTATATTTTCCTTCCATTCGTTTCCATGTTTAGTATTTCAGAGCTCATCTGTGTGTGTATGAGTTCTCAGGATTGTGACTTCATTTAGTTTTTTATTGTTGAAGTTTGAAGAGTTTGTGAGCTTCTTTATCTGTTTTGTCGTGGCGATTATTAGCCTAATACTCGTGCTATCTAACCAGGTCTTCTTTTTCTTCTGCTCTTTAAAGACACAATAACTTTACACTTGTGTCCAACCCCCATCATTCACTTCAATTAAAAACAGTGCAACTGATGAATACAAGCATGCATTCAAAACAAAACAAAAATGTATGCAACACATCACTTAATGTGCAGCTCAGTAGTTCAACCTAACAGAGTGTGTTTGTTTAGCAAATAGCAAATGGAAAAACTTACATTAACTGGAATCTGAAACTGAATCACTATTGTGTTGTATCAGTCCCTTATACTTTTTATTCATATATCTATAAATCAACGTTTCTTCAACAAGTCTCCATTGTTTCCACATGTCCCCTAGTAACCTACCTCTAATATATTTTCCATACATCAATGCCAATTTACTTTCTGAAGACAGATCCTGCTGTGTGGAAGCAGCAATATATCATGCTGACAGTAAACTAATAACCGTACACACACACACACACACACACACACACACATTGGTCAGTAAGCCAGGGTTGTGACTAAGGTTTAGGGGCAGTGAGAGGACACTGCAGTCTGTTTCTTCCTCTTTTTAAAGGGTTTGACGTATCCTGTTATTCAGACAAATCACCTGCAGCCCGAGGAGACCCAGAACGTGCTGACGTGACTCTGGATGTCCTTCAGGCTCCACAGGGCGTCGGTGGTCTTCTACAGCAGCCGTATTGGGTTGCAGCCCTGCAGGGAGTAGGTCTCGAAAAATGTGACATGTGTCAGCATATCTGCACCTTCACCTTCAGAACAAGAGTAGCCAAATTATTAAATATATTCAGTCTAAAAATAATACCCAACACGAGTATGAATGTAAACAGGTTTGTAGACCTTTAGACTAACTAACATTTTTTGTTTAAATATTACCTTAAGCTGATTAGTAATCCCCCTGTGCATTACAAACATACATTTTTTCACCAGTATCTTGCAGCAAGGCACTATCACTAGTTATAGTCAGATTTCAGTCAAAATTCAAAGATATGGCTCTAAATCCTTTCAGTGTGTGGGGGCTAAAATTTGGAACAGCTTACCAAATGTATTTAGTATTTTAGTGAATAAGTACAATTTGTATAATGAGTAATACTGTATCTACTATAAACTGCATGTAGAAGCGGCACAGCAGTCTGTTGTCGTGATTTGGGGCCAGAACCACTATGAAAATAAGTTATTTTAACTTTTAGTGTCTTTTCCTGCATCACGTTTAAATTTTATGCATAATGCTAATGTTGGCTTGAATCTTCGTGCTTTTGTTTATTTGTTTGTTTGTTTTCTTGGTGAATATATGAAAAAGTATGTTATGTGTAGGAGGTTTTATGACAGAATGAAACCAAACCAAGGTGCCCTTCAGTATCATTAGTGCACACTGTTTATTATGAGCTGAGATGGGGCAGCTTGGGTTATGGAAAGCACCAAGTTGTATCTTGAATCGAGGCAGCTTTCCTGCTTCCTTATAAAAGACCTGATGATGATGAATATGATTAATATTCCATTCCTCACTGAAACAGGCGTCTCCACCTTTATCCTTATGTGCTCTTTGGGGAATGTAGTAGAAAACTCTGATTGCAAGTCTGCTGGGAAGTTACTTGAGGATTTTTCCTTGGCTGATTGTCTCTTCCTTCCTTAATGCATAAGCATCTAAATGGTTTCTGTCTGAGCTGCTGCTGGAGGTAAGCAGGCACATTGTGTTGGTTATGCAATAATGTCACCTCAGGCTTCAGTGCTTTCTCCTCCGGTGAGCAGGAGGAATGACAACAAAAGATGTAATGGGTGATGCCAGTATGTCAAGAGAACGCGCGCGTCTATTTCTGCAGAAACCCTTTGTCCTTCTACATATCTGAAATATTTTTGAGAGTGATATGAATGTTTTGTGTTCCATTTTACAGCAGATAAAAGGCTGTCCTCAGGGCTCCCGTATATTCAGTTTCAAGATGAATTTGGTGAGTTCTCAAGGGTGCAGGATGCAAATTTCAGTATACTCGCTGTAGCTGGAGGTCTGTCTGTCAACATCAGAAGTGTAGTCTATAGTCACGCAGATGGTTTCGAATTTACGTGCCAGATTTTTTAGTCATGTGTCCTTTAAGTTAAATCCACAGATCTCACTATGACGTTTTCATTCGAACTGCCTTTTACTAAAAAAACACTTGCACGATAGCATGATTTTAGCTTGGATGTAGTGATTTTGTTGAAAACAAACAACAGAGTGGGGTTTACAAGCCCGTCAACTGCCTGAGAAAAACAGCAGGTTTCATTGGGATCAAACTCTTACATCTTCAAGCATTTTGAGGCCAACAGACCAGCTTTTGTTAAACCACAAATTATTCTTGGAAACTCTGTCAACAACATTTACTGCTGCTTAAATTAGGACATTAACAGAGTCAAGAAAGAGTAGCCTAGTTATGAATCTAATTTTGACAGAAGTGAATTGGTGTTTGTGAATACAGACATTTGTTTTGATGAACGTAACACCACACACTCATAAACTAATCAAATATTTTATCCATTTGGCACATCAGACATGGCTTTAAATAAAAGTGCAGAACTGTGTGTAGTATGTGATGCTTCATGTCTAATCTATGTGTAAAAGCCTATAATTAAATAATTGTCCATAATTATATTACATGTTGTTTCTCAGTATGGGTTCTAACTTAATAAAATGATCTTTATGTGCAGCTTTGTTGACCACTGCTTCTAGGAATGGTTATGGCAGTTTTGCCTGCTGCATCTTAACAAACATTATCTGTTAGTGAGTCAGAGAAAATAATTAATTTCCCAGAAAGTGTATGCAAGAATACATACAGAAGACACATTTTAAAAGACACAATCAGAAAATAAATGCATAAAAAAATCAATATGAGTAAACATAAAAAGGACTGAGAGAAAAAACATATTAGGAGTTTACATGAGTTAACAGAATCTACATTTCTGAATATAAAATGTATTCATAAAAATGTAATAATTGACAATGTACTGAAAAGAAATTAGGCATTTTAAGTGAAAGTGTAAGACTCATTAATGAAGAGCAGCCCGCTCATTGATTTGCCACATTGCCTGCAATGAACTAAAACAAGAAATTAAAAATTTGACCTGGTGATGGCGATAGATGAAAAGTCACCAAATGTGTCATTCTGAACAAAACCAGCAACCTGTCACTGGCACTTAAGGAACAGTCAGTTTGGATTCAACCTCTGAGGAACATGAATGTCTGTATCAAATCTAGTAGATTCTACATGTCGAGTTATTTCACTTGATAATTGAAAATGCTGATGAAAAGTCAGGAGATCACCAAAGTTACTGGGATCCATCCCCTGAGGAACGTCAAAAAAAAGTGCCCTCTTAGACGCCTCTGTGGTAGATGTGCAAGAAAACGCTATGCAGTGCCATATAGGCTACATGCTAGAAAATGAGTAGTTATACTTTAAATCTTTCAATTTAATTCTGAGTCACATCAAACAATTTTAAACTTAACCAGGGTTTGGAACTTTTTCACCATAAATGCATCACGAAGTTCCTACAAGCTGGTGCCCCACGGCATGCAGCTGGTGCTAGGGCTGCATAATTAATCGAATATTAATCTCGATCACAATTTTGGCTTCCCACAATTAAATGAACATGAACGACTGCGTTGATGTTTAAAATGCATGCTCCGCTCACAGAAAACTCTGCTGCATATCAAATCAAGAGCCTCCTAAACTAACAGCCAGCCACCAGGGGGCGATCGAGATGTTTTGGCTTCACTTTTGGGGAGTTGTCATGTTGCTGCACGCGCATCCTGCAGCAGCAGTCTGTGCAAAAATGTCCTGGCTGCTGCTGCAGTCCAGAGTAGAAGAGTAACATACAACAGAGAGCAGACGGGCAAAACGAGAATCAAATGTCTGGAGCAGAAGGCGAAGAGCTAGTCCCTCGAACACGGATCATCGTCGGTAGTTTGGTAGTTTTTTGAATTTAAGGCATGTGATGTTAAGCAAGAACAAATCATATGTAAAGAATGCATGAGATTTGTGTCTGCACTGAAAAGCAACACAACTAACTTGTTCAAAACACCACAAACTGCAATACGTAATCATGATAAATAATCGTGATCTCAATATTTATAAAAATAATCGTGATTATCACTTTGGCCATGTCCTTTTTATTTTTTTCACCCATGCCCCTCAGACTTCCTGAGTCCGCCTCTGGAGTAGAAATAGAAAGTGGCATGAAAAGAAAAGACTCAAGGAAAGTACAAGTACCTCAAATTTGTACTTAAGTACAGCACTTGAGTAATTCCTAGCATGGCTAAAAATGTTAACATGACGGCATGTGTGCTTACAGTTGAAGAAAATCGGCTATCAAACAGTTATATAAATAAATATTTAATAAATATTCTGCCTCGCCACTATAAGGCACTAATTACCCCTCATACAGCCTCCAGCCTCGAAGAAGGGGGCGTTCCTGGTCTGAAGCAGAGCTCGGGTCATTTCAGCACCGGGCTCAGTGTGGAGGGAGAGCTGAGCGGGGAGAGGCGCTGCTGCTGCTCGGCTCCGGTGGATACAAGCCAGGATGTTCCTCCTCGAAAAACCCTCCTTTTAAAACAAATTAATTGAAGCTGGGGACTTGAGTAAGGCGCGCGACTCTAACGTGCGGTGACAGATGAGTCTGTGGTCTCTTTGAGTCCGGTAGTAAACGTCTGTCTTTGTCTTTGTGACATCTGTCCTCCGCGTCCAATATGGATCATTCAGAGAAGGAGCAAAGGTCGGACGACGAGACTGAATATGAAGAGGAGGAGGTGGACCCCAGAATCCAGGTAACTAGTCTTTACAGCCGAGCCACAGTATTGATTAGTGGTTTTTATCGACGCGGGTCCATTGTAGTCCAGCTAACGCGTCTGTCTCCACACCGCTGTATGTTAGCTAACAGCTCAGGGAACAAAGTCCTAGCATGATGCTGCCTCTGCTTTTTCTGAATGATATGTTTCCTGTTTTAAATATAAAAACACCAAACTTCACCTGTTTGGTTTACATGTTATATATCTGAAATAAGTGTACACGTGATGTGAACAAACTGGCTAATCTGATGCAAATGTGTTTGAAAGCCAATCCAGTCCATGCTGATGTAATTCAATAAAACAAGGTAAATGATGAGCTCAGAGCTCCAGCTTGGTCGTTATAGTTGGTCAGCAATATAAGTAAAAAATAAAGGAAGTACGTGTTCTATTTTGACATTAACGGAATATTAAAGATGAGTTGAAAATGTATGTTTATGCAGAGCTTTTCAAAGTAAAGGTACAGTCGTTCACCAGAGTACAAAGAGTAATGAGGAAAGTGAAAATGTTAAAATGACTGAGTCGAGCAGAAGACAGAATAACTGATGTAACTGACCATGCATTATAGATGAATACAAGTATAGACTGTTATTTATATATATATATATATATATATATATATATATATTTTTTTTTTTTTTTTT